>JBBJLS010104083.1:0-19815 GCA_037577275.1 Bryconaethiops microstoma
CACCCATCAGACACTATAACTCCTCCCCCGTCACACACCCACCCATCAGACTTTATAACTCCTCCCCCTGTCACACAACCACGCATCAGACTTTATAACTCCTCCCGTGTCACACACTCACCCATCAGACGCTATAACTCCTCCTGCTGTCACACACCCACCCATCAGACGCTATAACTCCTACCCCTGTCAAACACCCACCCATTAGATGCTATAACTCCTCCCCCTGTCACACACCCATCATTCAGACTTTATAACTCCTCCCCCTGTCACACACCCACCCATCAGACACTATAACTCCTCCCCCGTCACACACCCACCCATCAGACTTTATAACTCCTCCCCCTGTCACACACCCACCCATCAGACTCTATAACTCCTCCCCTGTCACACACCCACAAAATAATCTGTGCAGTAACCTGGTGCAATTTCTTATTGGGTTTAAATCATTATCATTATATGCATTATTATCACATTATTATGTGCAATAGTCTACCATGTGCAGCATTGTGCAGTGTTTTCATCAGGTGCTAAAACAATCATTATGTGCAGTATCTTGTTATTATTATTTGTAATAGTCTTATCATATGAAATATCACTATGTCAATAATACTGATCTACTACTGATCTCTACTACATCCTAAACACCATTTGTGTTACTAGAAATTCACTGTAATGCTGCTATAAGTTAATGACTTATAGAATTTACGCCCAGCATTTGTATATATAGCATAGTGTATATCATATTGAGTATCTTCTGAAGAGTTTTTATTGGGTTTATTTAGACTTTATTTTTTATATTGTTCTTGTCTTATCTGCCAACTATGGATTATGTCCTTGTAGTGGAAAGACAGTTGGTACTTTGTCAAAGAAGATCTTGAAAATGCATTTTAGGCCAAAAAGGTCATGCATCAACATCTCAGACAACAGGCAGTGTATTTATAAGTAGAGGCATTACATGCTTCCCATCTCTCAAAATTACTTAATCATCAATTATGGAGAAAAACCTTTGTGCCCTTTAAATAGGTGTCTGAAGGTCTAGGACGTCTATGGAGATCCCGGTGTTTTGAAGTGCCTATCAGGGATCTACTGGGCATGGTGTTGTCCAAAATGTCTTGGTCTACTGAAGCATTAAGATTGCCCTTTACTGGAAGTAAGTGGACATCTGAATTGAAGAATACCTTTGTCCATGTTGTGTAGATGGCCAGATTGGATCAGCACAATATGGCTGATGCATCCAGCAAAAAAGCCTATTTCATGGCACAACAGACACTCAAAATCTGCCCACCCTGCAGACAAATATTTTCTGGAAGGCTGGTGGTTTTGGGACTGGGGCGCCCCTGCATGAGATGAGATGTTTCTCCAGCTCTCCTCCAAGAAGTCTGCTGGGTCCCTGTTCCGGAGCCCACAGCCAGCATGGGCGACGAGGCTCCAGACACGGGCCAGAGGGAGAGTTCTCTGTACCGGGAGAGGACGAAATGCTCACCTGAGGAGGAGGCGAGGCTGGAAAGGCAACATTTCTGGAAGATCATTGATGCCTTTAGATATTACAGGTACTCTGCAGCCACCCTGACCTGCTGCTTACTTACTACCATGACAAGCTCCCCATGCTAGCAAGGTAGCACGCTAAACCCAAACAAAAACTGAGAACAAAGCTCTCCAGAATAGGTAAAACCAAACTCAGTCCAAAATAAGTTTCTTAAAACAAAAAATAACAATGCACGCTTTAAAAAAACGTTAGAAAAACGTGAATTCCTCTCAAATTGGCACGAATAGCTTAGCATAACTAGCTGTTTAGCTAACACCAGTTAGCACATTCTTGTAACAAAATCGATTAAAATTGTGATTTTTATCACTGTGGACCCTAAAAAACCGAACAAAAGATATTACTAGTTACATTCGGAAGAAGTTATGGTGTCATTTAGTTGTGTTTTTGTAGTAAAAGTCATGAGTTATTCACGAAATGTGAAGCTAATATGTTCCATACGAACACAAAATCACAATAATAAACTGGAGCTAATGTTAATGTACCCTACGTTTCCCAGGTGGATTTTCTTTAATGTGTAGTTATAAGATTGAGAAGGAACTGTTAAAAGATTTCCACCGGCTTTTAAAATTAGAGATCAACGTCTACAACACAAATAAAGCCATTTTATTTACTATCTAGCACCCAGTGAACCTACATGTGTCTTCTGAGGGTTTATGTGTAACCTTGTTGAAGGTAAAATAGTGGTAAATCTGAAAACAAAATGGGGAGTATTTTCCTCTCAACGTTCATGTATCCTTTCACCATGAATGGATTTAACATACATTCTAGACCAATATCTTCTCAAAAATATCATAAAACAATCTCTCTGGCATCAGGTAACTTACTTTTTATGGGACAGCATTTAAAGGCATTAAATTACTACTGTTGTAAATCTTGCACAGCAGTGTTTTACATCAAAAGGACTTTTTCATCTTAATCAAGTGGCTTTAGTGGTTAGGGATTTGCCCCTGCAATCAGAAGTTCGAATCCCAGGTCTGCTAGTGCCCTTGAGCAAGGTACTGTCCCCAGGCACTGTGTTCCAGGCCGCCTGCTGCTTCACTTGCGGATCAACCATCTCCATTCCCTTCTGTCCTCTGCATCTTCCTTTCTCACCCCAACTGCCTGCATGTCCTCCCTCACCACATCCATAAACCTCTTACTAGACCTTCCTCTTCTCCTCTTCCCTGCAGCTCCATCCTCAGCATCCTTCTTCCAGCATACTCAGAGTCTCTCCTCAGCACATGCCTAAACCAATGCAATCTCGCCTCTTTAACTTTTCCTCCAAAAGGTCCAACTTCAGCTATCCCTCTATAAACTTGCTCCTGATTCGGTCTGTCCTCATCACTCCCAATGCAAATCTTAACATTTTCACCCCTGCCACCTCCAGCTCTGCGTCCTGTCTTTTCTTCAGAGCAGCACAGCTGGTCTCACTACTGTGCTGTACACCTTCCCTTTCCTTCTTGCTGGTACCTGCCTGTCACAAATCAGTCCTGCCACTCATCTCCACCCGTTCCACCCTGCCTGCACTCTCTTCTTCACCTGTCATTCACTGTTCCCGTTACTCTGGACTGTTGACCCCAAGTGTTTGAACTCCTCCACCTTCGCCAGCTCTACTCCCTGCATCCTCACCATTCTACTCTCCTCTCTCTCATTCACGCACAGGTATTCTGTGTGGTCTAAACATGTATAAACATCCTATTCTGAAATAGGATATTTATAGCCTAATTTTATTGTTGTTCCTACTCTTGATAATCAGTACCTTTTATCATATGTGTATTGTGTATCAGTATACTCATATTTGACAAAACCAGGAAAATGAAGCTTTCTGTATCAGTTAATAATAGATGGCAAGATTCTGCCCACCCACCTGCTGTACCTCACTCTGTGTTCAGAACCCACGTTCAGGAGCGTGTGAACCGGACCGAACGGCAGTTCCGCAGTCTTCCTCAAAAACACCAGCGGCTTCTGTCTGGCTTCCTCCCAAACCTCACCAAGATCCGCCGCTGCGTGGACCAGAACCATGAAGTACTGCAGGCCATTGTTCACAACTGCATCCACATGTTTGAGAACATCGAGTATGGGGAGGAGGTAAGTTAGCGTGTGTGATCCTCAGCATAAATAGCCGATTCAGTGTAAACAGGAAAGAGCTCATTGCGGGCGTTTAGAGGAACAGCCTATTTGGGGATATTTGTACATACACTCATTGTCGACTTCACCAGAGCCGCTTGCTATTGAAGTGCACTTGTTTACATTTACAGATTGTAGTACAAATATTTCTCAGAATAATTTTTTCATTGTTTATCAGTGGTAAGGACCCCCACTGAGCACACTGTCATTTAAATAAAATGGACAATGAGTGTGGATACACGATGGATGGTGGCCTGGTGGTTAGAGAGTTGCCCCTGTGATCAGAAGTGGTTGTGGTTTTGAATCTCAGGACTGCTAATGACACCACTGAGGTACCCTTGAGCAAGGTACGGCCCCCACACACTGCTCACCTTGTGCCATCGTCGGCTGCCCACTGCTTCACTCAGGTGAATGGGTTAAATGCAGAGGACTCAAGTAGTCTCCTCCAGGATCTATGTAGTATGTAAAAAAAAAAAAAAAAAGAAAAAAAAAGTACCTAATTAAGGATCCAGTGAGTATGGATTAGGCCTCAAGTGCTCTTAATTAAATGTTTTGTGTTCTAGCTGAAGGAAGGCACACTCTTGTGCATATAGAGTGAGGTCCCCAGGATTGGGTTTGAGAACCTTTAGTGTAATATCGGTACTACCCACAAGATTCACATTTATTGCAATATGATATGTAGCATTATAGCATCACTTCTGCTTACATGACCTAGTTTTATTGCTAACTTGACCAGTAGCTTCTGCAACCCTCACCCTTAAATACTGAAAAATGAGTCATATCCATGTCATTCATGTCAGTGTTTATTGGTTATTGATGTTGCAGCTGGGCTTTAGCAGAAGTACTTTACTGTTGGCTACTGTAGTCCATTGTCTTTCTGTTAATAATGGAAGCATTGTGAGAGATTTCACTTTATCCCCTTCTCTGCCACCCTAAGGACAACGCAAGGAAAGTTGGTCCGTCTTCAACGTTTGACATGGACAAGCTGAAGTCCACCATAAAGCAGTTTGTACGTGACTGGAGTGAGGCTGGCAAAGTTGAGCGGGACTCATGTTACACTCCTCTCATAGAGGAGATACAGAGACAGTTCCCACCTGAGCAGTGGTGAGTATGTAGCTACATCCACTCACCCTAGATGTAGTGTGTCAGCCAAGATGTGTTTAAATGAAATTAAATGAAAAAAATCTGTTTGCAGCTTTTTCATTCAATCGTTAAAGTGAAATATGCTGAGGATTTCAGTAATTACCCAGTAAGCCTAATGTACCCCAATAAGTATAGATATCTAGGATAAGTACGGCAGAGGTTCATTTCTGGACATTAATCAAATCTGATTCAGGATTTTCTATTCACGTATATTCACCTGATCAGTATCCAATTTGATACATTGTCACCACAAAATGAAAGAAAGGGTTAGAAATCTATAATAGACTTCTGAAAAGTGGACTAATTACCATCATTTCATGAGCCATTTAGAAGTAATTTATAATTAAGGGCATTTTAATTTGTTTGTTCAAGGCCTAGATTAAGATCTTGGTAAAAGGTCTAGAGAGAGGTGTACGTTATATGTCACATATAACATAGACAAACATGTTGTGCTTTTTTTCTTCTCTATAGCGAAGTCTCTGAGGTTAATGTCCTGGTTCCAGGAGCTGGCCTTGGCAGGCTGGCATGGGAAATTGCCCGTCTGGGTTACTCCTGTCAGGGAAACGAGTGGAGCTTCTTCATGCTCTTTTCCTCCAACTTTGTTCTTAACAGGTATGGGGGACTTCAGAAACCTCCGGAAGACTCTTCTGTTCAGAGAGCATCTCCTCTCCTAATCTATCTTCTTGCCTCACTCCCTACAAGATTTAGCCCTTAGAATTCTCCTCTGGTTCTCAAACTGTGCTGAAACTTGAGTGTTTCCTTGAATTGTAAGTCGCTTTAGATAAAAGTGTCTGCGAAATGAATGTAATGACTTCGCGATGCAGATGAAACGTTGTTTAGTAACACTTAATGGGTAATAAGCTGTTCGAGCTAAAGAATGGAAAATGAGACTACCTCAAGTCTCCCTTTCTTGAATGTATATATTGCAGAACAAATGAAAGGGCAGTGTAGAACAGTGCGAAACAACAAAAATGGGGGCAATCTTTGCTGGAAGTGTCTCTGAAGACTAGGCTGGGTAACATTCCTTGAACTGAGAAACTTTACTTAGCACCTGATCTCTGCTGCTATTTCAAGAGGGGGTCTCTGAGGAGAGGACTAGGTAGAGAAGTGTTTATATAATAGCAAATTAATGTTTATTGTTATATAAAACAGTGTTTCCCAACCTAGTCCTCAAAGACTCTCCCATTCCCCACATACATCAAACAAAAGAGGATGGGAATGATTGTTTTATGTAATAATAAAGTATGGTTTCTCAGGCAATTTCTTAGAACAGATAACTGAACTGGCCTACCTCTCAGTATACCAGTAGCAGGTATTCAGTGTTCTTAATGGTTTCTTCTGGGATGGAGTGGACTGTTTAATGTGATTGGAATGAGAAACACTGAAGTAGTTTGTGTAGGTGTGGTGAGACACACACTGAATTGTCCCTGCCTCCTATATTGTCAGGTGTGATAAGGAGAATGCGCTGACGTTGTACCCCTGGGTTCACCAGTTCAGCAATAACAAACTGTCCTCTGATCAGACGAGGCCCGTCTCCTTCCCAGACGTCAACCCCCAGAGTCTTCCGCCAAACTCCAACTTCTCCATGACAGCCGGGGACTTCCTGGAAGTGTACACTGATCCAAGTGAGTTGAGATGTGTTTTTGCATTTGTTCTCTGTCCTGGTCCTTCAGTATCTCTGCTTGAACACTCCGTAATCAACTAATCAGGTTTTCCCATAACACAAATTGTTCTCCCAACGCAAAGGTGATTCTTAAATGGTGTGAGCGTCCCATGGTGTCAGTTATGATGATCCTACCACTAAGATGCCTTTGGAAATCAGGCGCCAGCTCATCGAAGGGCTCATGTCATGGAAATCTTTGAGGTTGAAAGTGCTATGAAGATTTGAATTATGGAGTGTATGGACCTTTTAACATGCCTGACAAACTAAAATGTGCAGGTTAATCTAGGGCCAGATTTGAGAAAAACTGTTTTATTGTAGTTTTCTTTTATTTTTATTTATTTATTTATTTTTATTTAGCATTAACGTCAGAAATTAGATTCATCCTTGTTTGATTTTGGTTCCTGTGACCAGAGACTAAACATAGGCAACAATGTTGGGTGATCTTTGGTGGTCCAGTATGTTGGAATGTAACGGTTTGTTTGGCCCCCCATAGATACCTGGGATTGTATTGCCACCTGCTTCTTCATTGATACCGCCCATAATGTCCTTGATTACATAGAGACCATCTGGAATATTCTCAAACCTGGTGGTGTGTGGATTAATTTGGGTGAGTACACCTAATTTTCTGCATCTTACTTTCCCAGTAAAACATTAAGTAAAACTTAATTCCTGAAGATTGTAATATTTAAAGTGTTCCTTATATTCTTGTCTTGTTTTTAAAGGTCCCCTTCTGTATCATTTTGAAAACATGGCCAATGAACTGTCAATTGAGCTGAGCTACGAAGACATAAAAGATGTTATTTCAAAATATGGATTTGAAATGGAGGTAAGGCAACAAAAATGTAGACATGCAGAATGCATATCTGTAAAGTATCGATTTAAGGTAGGCTGTGTATATAAAATGTGTTTTTGCTTTTTTTTTTGTTTTTTTTTTTGTTTTTTTTTTCCCCTTTCCACCTTAGGTGGAGAAAGAGTCAGTACTCACCACTTACACGGAAAACGACCGCTCCATGCTCAAGTACTTGTATGACTGTGTCTTTTTCGTGGTGCGGAAACCCAAGGACCACCTCTCCAATGGCACCCTATCCCCTAAAGATAATCAACAGGACAACTCAGTACAGAAAGAAGAAACAGAAACATGACAGTAGAAGGACTGAATCGTTCACTTCATTTCAGTGCCTCAGATACATTTACATCTAAAGCATGGCCCCTTTTTATATCTAGAATAATTAACTTGTATGCGTTAAGACCTAACGCCCCTCTCAGTCCCAGTACTGAGCACCAACACACTCCACTTTTTTGTGTTTTCTCTGCTTCGTTAGGCCTGCTACTGCTTGTTAGGTAAATTATTAAGCTCTTTAGGAGCTGAAGCAGTTAGAGGAGGGAGAACTCAAAAATTGCTGGTGCATAATGCAAGTGAGGAACTGAGGACAGGTCTGCTGGATTCTCCTGACATATTAACTGATGAATTATGTTTAAGCAGGTTGATCACCTCTGCTGGCCCTTCGAGACTGGAGTTCCTGCCATGGAGGCTCCAGGAATAAGCCTGAGAACCATTCTTTAAAAAAATAACTCTTACAATCCTGCTTGTGTTTCCAGAAAGTATTGACTTAGGACCAGATTCTTAGTCTGTATTGTCGGTCCAAAAACCTCTCGAAGTTCGGACTTGGGGTCCTAGTGTCATAATGCCCATATACGTCGCAAGCTATCCGTCACTCTGGTCCTCCAAGAAGCGTCCATACTTTGTACAGGCCTTGAGCTCACATTAATCAAACCTTCATCCTTAAAGCCAGAGCATACCAACCCAGCACACACAAACATTGTAATATGAATAATGGGGTGATTTCTTAGTAGACACACAAGTATGGCACACCAAGCGAAGGTTTGGAAATATTTGTGTTTTGGCTTTGGCAGCTATTTGAGTCAACGCCAGGGAGCCGGAGAAGGTATTGGACGAAATTGCTCCATAATTCTGCAAAATTTGGACTCCAGACATGTCTTGGGCAACTGACTGATAACTGGGAAATTATGAACATATTTTTAAGGCTAAAACTGAAATGTTCGGTTTGTGTATCATAACTGTGATCATCTCCCCATTCATGCTGGGTTTAAAACACTTTTCTGGATGTTCCTAAACGGACAGTCTGGCCAAATTGGGAAACCCCCTCCAGATGAGGGGTAGATTTGTGGGGGGTGCACAGCAGACTTGTCCTGCCATTTGTTGAATGCAGAAAAAAAACCCCAAAAAAAACAGACGGCTACTCACTTGTAGCTAAAGAGTTCACCCCAAAGTTATTCTCACCATCCAGATACATCAGAAGTTGCTTTTTGTTCTCTGTCTGGGGTGTCGCTTTAAGACAATGGCATGTTGAACGTTTGATCAGTGTGTTATACGGATCTGCTCACTAAAGGCACAACTTTGTCGATGTGCCAGACCTGCTTCTGTGAGGACACGTTTTTCAGTTGAACAGGGAAAGCTGAATCAGAACACGAAACTGTGAAATGCAGGCTTCCCAACAAAAGCCAGTCCCTGTCCAGGAGGATATGATGAGGGATCAGAGACATTCTTACTGGGTTGTCCTCGCTTGGGTCCTAAACAATCGGCTAAACTCAGAAATCCTGCTTTGTGGAACGCTTCCCGCGACCTGATGTCTTGATGACAATGATGTAGACGAGAGTAGGGCAGAGTCTAGATCTGCTTAATACATACAGCCTCTAAAGTCCAGGCTCTTCACAGTGGTTTTGTATGGGCCTTATACAACACTACTACATCTTTTTTGCCACATCTCACTCTGCCTTTATGGTCAGTATTCTGTACTATTATGTTTTCAGTGATTCTCTTGCTGTTCAGATGCATAATTTTAGCTGCTGGACCCATTTAAAGGAAACCATTCACCAAAAAAAAACTTTATTTTTGTATTTTTCTTTGGTTTGACGCCAATATTCCGATCGAAAGCTCCATGTCAGCAACCAGCACTGAATCAAATGATTTTTCATAAAAATCCAACGTACTGCTGGCTTTGCCGTTCAGCATTTCCATGGATGATCATCACAGCACTGATGTAAGTTGTTTTAAACTTCCTGTGTAATTCTGTGTGCCGTTCACCATCTGCTATCGACACACGTTTTACGGTAATCAGCAGAAATGTGTCCTTTTTTTCAACACTTGAAATGTGACTTGATGTTTTAACAAATCTATTTTATTAATAAACACTTATCAAGTATGCAAGTCTCAAAGTGTCATTTTATTTCTCGCTCCTTATGCCAAATGGCATAATCTTCATAAAACAGCATCGCAGCACGTCCTAGATATGAATATCTTAACATTACAGCCACCTGCCTAATATTGTGTGGGTCCCTTCAAGTGGACTCCACAAACCCCCTGAAGGTGTGGTGTAGTACCTGCAAAACACTTGAGGAACAGATCCTTTGAGTGCTTAAAGTTGGGAACTACATGAATTGGACTCCAGAATGTCCGACAACAGGATTGAAATCTGGTGGATTTGGAGACCAAGTAAACACCTTGAACTATGAATTCTAGTAATTGTGTTCCTATGAGCAAACGCTCAGATCCATAACTAATGTGAATGGCTATGCAGTATATGGAATACAGTCCATTAAAAATACACAAAATATACAAAAGTATTGGGAAGCATGGCCATTCCACCAACAGGGACTTTAATGGCCCTGCATTCAGATACAGAGACTTTAATATGGAGTTGGACCCTTGGTGAGGTCAGGCACTGAGAAAGTCTGGCTCGCAATCTCCGTTCCAGTTCATCCCGAAGGTGCTGGATGGGGCTGAGGTCAGGACTCTGTGCGGCCAGTCAAGTTCTTCCACACCAAACTCATCCAGCCACGTCTTTACGGAGCTGCTTTGTGCACTGAGACACAGTCATGCTGGAATAGAAAAGGTTCTTCCCGAAGCTGTGTCCACAAAGTTGGAAGCATGGCGTTGTCCAAAATGTCTTGGTCTGCTGAAGTATTAAGATTGACCTTCACTGGAAGTAAGGGGCCCAGACCCGGAAAAACAGGTGTTTCCCAACACTTTTGTCCATATAGTCTACATGGATTACATGTAAGACTAGAAATACTTTTGTCCATATAGTAAAAAATGAACACATTTGAATGAAACAAATTCACTGTAAGAGCTTGAAATGAATGAATGGATTCCCTTTAAATATGAGCAAGATTTCACTTACCCACTGAGCACAACGATAAAGTCCATGACATTCCAACCATTCCTTAGGTAGGAGCCCTTATGGAAAACAAAGCCAAGGGCCACCAGCTTGATGCCAGCTTCAAAACAGAAGATTCCAATAAAGTAGGGCTCTGTCTTCTCCTATAGGGTGTAGATAAATAAATGGTTAATAAATGAACAAGAAATAATGCAGAAACATCTCCATTTCTTCACACCTGCAGAGACATTTCAAGGTTTCTGTTATATCTTTGCGGTAAATAACTGATTTACAACTGAAACAGCCGCAATAAGCTACTGTCTAATCTACAGCAGATTGCCGTAAAAATGGTGCATTCTGAGAGATACAGGTCCAACTTCTTGTCAAACAAGCTAAAAAGTTGTATTTTATAGCAATTAGCTTTTATTTGCAAATGATTGGGAAAGTGATGATAGTTTACAGCAACTTGTCTCTGAATATTGTAGTGCTTTCTAGCAAGTCTTGTGGTTTTAATAGTTTTGTTTATTAACTTAAGTTTGATCTATAGTCCATTTCACGCAAGGTTTTGTTAAGTCGAATGCATTTGAAAGTGTTTCTTTTTCAGTTAACTATCATTCTTTAAAAATGTGCAACAAACGGTTCTTTACGTGATACCATAAGAGAACTATTTTATTTGTAAAGATAATGTGAAGTTCCTTCCTAGAACCTTAACACTATGTGGAGGTTCTTTAAACTCAGACATCTCATTTACAAACAGGGTTCTCTGAAGAACCATCCATTAAGGGAGCAAAATGGTTCTTCCAGCACATATAACCCTTTCTGACACCTTAAGAGTTAAGGTGTTTTGTTTGATGCCATGGAAGAGCCATTTTTGGTTCCCTAAAGAACCTTTCAATAGGTTGTTCTTAAAACAAACATAAATGAAATGTGAGTGTAAAGGCACTCAAAGTATCCTTTGTAAAACAGTAAGAATGAACACTTAAAATCTTTAGTTTAATGGACAGCACAAAGCTAATCTAGCTGAAGTTTTATTACCTTACAGACCACATTCCTTTAGAACTTGGTGTTTAGTTATTATGTTAGCCAGCTGGCATACCTACTACACAAACTAGAAACTACCCAGCCATTGAATTGCCCATTGTATTAAACACATTATTTAGTGCATGCAGAGCTTCAGATCTGTCTCTCAGACTGTTTGCCATAATGAAATATTCAGTTCCGTTAAACCTGAGAGGTTTACTCGACTCAGACGAGCATAAAATTACCGTCTCTGTATTTTACTAGAAATCATGTAGAAGAACAGAGGAACCTCTGACAGCTAAATAAACATTACAGATATTTACACATTTGGTGGACAATCTTATTCATTTTTAATCCTGTTACAGCGTTAGAAGTCTTGCCAAGATTGGTGTACCATGGTGCACCAATAAACAGTAAATTATTAACAGTAAATTACTTAAAATTTAAAATGTAAAAAACTTAAAACTTTAAATAAAACTTAAAATTTCACCAACTTAACCAAAATAAAATTAAAAGTGCATAACGTTTGTGCATTAGGAAGGTCTCAGGAGTAAAATCCATGTACTGAAATTTTCAGAAAAAAATTTGGGATTAAATGGGCTAGTAAAAAGCTAAATGAATGGAGAACATTGTCTGTGTGCTGTGAATAAAATTTGGAGCCAAATGTTTACTCAATCTGACCTCTACCTACTAGTAAAACATCTCTGTTTCTGCTCACACCCACTAATGTGGGTTGAAATTTAACACACAATTTTCTGAAGCTTTATTGTGTGTGTAATTGTCACACATTCAGTTTATACATTTTAAGTCATGACCTATTTCTTTTGCTTTGCAGTGGAGCTATGAAGCTAATGTAGCGATTATGGCTAATTAGTGGATGTGTTAATACCACATTCATCTAGTGTACTTTTGGGATTCTAGGGTTTTTGCAAATCCTTAAGAGGTAAAAAAAATCAAATAGTCTGAATTTTAGGCTTTAAAATGACCTAAAATATCTTAAGTCATGTCAAAATAGGACAAAAATATATCAAAGTATTTTGTTAAAACTTCATTCTCTTCGAAATTTGTTTTTGGGCAAAGGTTTTATATCCTTTACACCTTCTTTGCCGGTATGGATGTGAAACAGGTGCTGATGGTCAGCTCTAAGTTGAGACTGGTGTACGTGACCATGTTTTGGCTGTTCTAGATTAAACACTTAAAACCTGAAAAAGACATTTCATGTTTTATCTGAAGCTTTTATCTGAAGTATCTAGGACCGACTGAAACCTGCTTATACTATGGCTCTACAGTCAACCATATCTAGAACTGACTAAAACCTGCTTACACTTCAGCTTTACAGTCAGTGACTAGTCTAGCAACTGACAAAAACCTGCTTACACTAAGGTTCTACAGTGACATATCTAGGATCTCTGGAAGGCCTAGAACTACATTTCATTATCCAAAAATTGCTCCTTAAGGGACCAATGAGCGAGCCCACCTAGCTGTATCTACCTACATACCAAATAGAAAAACATCCTGATTGGACAATTTTCCATATTTTCAGAATTGAACCCTTTTGTTTCTGATCGAAATTTAACAGGGAAGAAAAGCATTTCTGCAGCACTTACGGGATTCAAAAACATTAAACACAATTACTCTATTAAATTATTCTATTGAACTAAAAGTGTATTTAATTTTTATTTTACAGAAAACATTCTTAAGGATGGGCACACACACACACACACACACACACACACACACACACAGTCCAAATTTGTGAAACCACACACCAAAACGCTGTTTTCATGGTGGTATGCCAGCTTGACTGAATGACACATCCACATACACCCACCCCCCCCAACCTCTCCTCCACACACACACACACACACACACACACACAAACAGCTGGTCCGCTGAGTATCTGGCCGATACCAAATCTCTGCAAACATGCAAAGAGTCCACACTATTGTAGCAAATGATCCTGAATTGACACACACTCACGCGCAAACACACACGAGCATCTCCTCCATGATTAATACACAGGACGGATTGAGTGCTTATCATATTACCATTTCCACGCTGCGTTCAGGAGGGCTGCAGATAAGAGCACAGTGTCAACACACTCCTCAGGCCTTATCGCTCCAGCTTAATGGGGACCATAAATGGGGACCAATTGTTCATTTTGGCATCCGCACACCAAGCAGGCGCTACCTAAATACTACAGAGAGAAACATTCTGATTCGACAATTTCCTCAATTTAAATTAAATTTGTTTCCAACCACAATTTTCTTCAAAAACAATGAATAAAAGAATTACTGGGGGTCCTCCCCTCGAAAGATTTTAATGAATTAGGTGCCATTTCCTGCATTCTCGTGTATTTTTAATAGGTTCTTAAACTTTAAATTTTACCTACAAAAGTGACTTAATTCAATGACTATTTTAGAGACAGATTCAACAATTCAACAAGTACACATTCAGCTAGTCTATATATTCATCACCCTGTTTTTAAGATAATGAAATTAATGTGACACAATTTATCACCAACAATGACTTTATGGGTGCATTTTACTTTTTATTTTATGTATTCTTTTTTATTTAGATTTAGATGTAACACAACATTTCCATTAGGGAAATTTTAACTTACTTTCCGCTTCTTTGTAAAGAATTTTCTTATGTATATTGTGTCTGGGGAGGGAGCAAATATTGCAAACAATTGTTCATCAACCAGGAATACCCTAGGTTTATTGTTTAAGTAGCCTAAGTAAGGCAAAGCTTACTCCTAATATGTCATTGTTTAGTTGAACATTCATTTAATGTGGCCTAGGGCAGCGGTTTCCAAACTTTTATTTTCTGCTCACAATGGGGCTGACGTTACCTGCTCCAGGTTCGAGCAGCCTGTCTATGTACTGAAGATTCACTTCACTTGCATGCGATGAGTTGGAGGCAAACCCTGAGCAGATTTCCAGTGGTGTGTGTATTCTCTTATCGATTAAGTGGAATGGATTCTTTCGCTAAACTGCAATGGGTGAACTACTATTTTATGTTAAATGTGGCGGGGCGGTCCAAGCGAATAATTATGAACTGTGAAGGGAGATTGAATGGCGACGACGCCCATGCCTCCAGCTGTTGTTTGTATTTGTGAAATTCCGTCTACAGCTCCTAATTTAATTTAATGAAGGACTGACTGAGTCAAACCAGGTTTCTGATGGAAACTACAAGTAATACTGGACTTCCACAAGGAACACATTGATATACTGAACATAAAATCACTATTTTGCTGTCTGTCTGTCTGTCTGTCTGTCTATCTATATATAATATTTATTTCTACCTCTCTTTTTGTGTACATAGCATAGCCTTTTCAGTACGGGGCATTTGACTTCTCTTTATGTCTCTGGGTGTCTGTACATAAACAGTTTCCTCTGGGATCAATGAAGGTTGTTCGTATCCTTTACTGTTTTATTTAGTATATTTAGTAATATTAGTGTGTGAAAACCTCACTGATGTCTCTCTATTGTGCACCCAGCATGGTGTCTATAGTAGAGAGTGTTTTCAGGAGAGTTTTATTTTGACTTCATATTCTATTTTAGATTGTTCTTGTCTTTGCGTCTCTGCAGTTGTAGCATAAGCAGTTTCCTCTGGGATCAATAAAGTTTGTTTATGTTCATTCTTTGCAGTTCAATTTAGTATCTTTCGTGATACTGATCTGGAAAACAAAATCAGCAGTTTTCAAATATTATTTTTTCCCTAAGACTTTTGCACAGTACTGCACGTGTGTGTGTGTGTGTGTGTGCATCTGCGCGTGTGCATATGTGTGTGTCTGCGTGTGTGTGTATGTGCATATGTATGAGTGTGTGTACTGCATGGGAGGGGCATGCAACCTACATTGCAGTATTTTCCCTGGTGCTGCACGGCTGTAGTCACGCCTGGCTGTAGACAGGTGCTCTGCTGGGCCAGGCGTGCATGCCATCGCAGTGTGTGTGTATGTGAGAGAGTGTGTGAGTGTGTGTGTGTGTCTGTGTGTCTGTGTGTGTGTGTGTGTGTGTTTTGCACGGAGGGAGGAAAAAAGATCTTCTTCCGTGTCCTAGATGGAATTAGGCTGTGACTCCGCGGGGCAGCAGGGACGCTCGGCGGATGGGGGGCTGCACGGCGCGGCCGGGGGGTCTGACAGTGGGGTGGTGGGATGCCGTTGTCCAGTCGAAGGGACGCTGTCCTCGTTATTAACTGGAAGCTGGACTGGGAGCGCCTGATCCGAGCAAAACCACTGGGAGAATCGGGTCCTAGGTTATGGCTACTGGTCCGGGAAAGACGAGCCAGCCTCCGGGCGCATGCAACGGGACCCCCACGGACCTCTCCAGCGTGGAGCAGGAACTGTATGATTACCAGATGCATACCAAGATGTGCAAGAAAATTGCGCAGCTTACGAAGGTAGGATTGATCAATAGGATCTATAGGCAGATCTGATGAACCCCAGCATCCTCCATCACTGCAGCTATACCCACTTCATACCATACACATGATAAAAAGAGGACTTTACCTTCCAAAATACATTGTATTTAATGTGCAAAAGAATACATGATCATTTACCACTGCTGCAGAGCTTGCCAGTGCATTAAAATGCAGAAAACCTACCTTTTATATGGACAAAAGTATTGGGACGTCTGCCCATTACACCAACAGGGACTTTAATGACCCTGCATTCAAATACATAGACTTTAATGTGGAGTTGGTCCCACGTTGCAGCTACAACAGCTTCCACTCTTCTCGGAAGACTTTCCACAAGATTTTGGAGTTTCTGTGGGAATTTGTGTCCATTCATTCTGTAGAGCATTTATGAGCTCTGGCACTGATGTTGGATGAGAAGGTCTGGCTCACAATCTCCGTTCCAGTTCATCCCAGAGGTGTTGGATGGGGTTGAGGTCAGGGCTCTGTGCGGCCACTCAAGTTCTTCCACACTGAACTCATCCAGCCACGTCTTTATAGAGCTCGCTTTGTGCACTGGGGCACAGTCATGCTGGAATAGAAAAGGTTCTTCCCCAAACTGTGTACACAAAGTTGGAAGCATGGCGTCGTCCAGAATGTATTGGTCTGCTGTAGAATTAAGATTATCCTTCATTTTTAGCCCAAACTCTAAAAAAGTTTTGTGTCCCAATACACTTTCTGTGTAGTGTAATGAGATGAAACAATGTTACGCCATGATCACAGGGCACATGTAACAAGAACAATACACAATAGCAATGTGTATTGTTATTGTCCATTGTCTCAAGTGTAGACAGAGGGCATTAGACATGAGACACAAAACATTATAAACTATAAACAGTTCAATGGCCTTTAACATGTATGTAGATAATCCAAAAGAAGCTTTTTCACCAGCATAAATATACCTGTAAACATTTGGCAAGCCAGGCCACACCAGGCAGCGGAGTATTGCACATACAATAGTATGAATTGAGTTAAATATTGTTTTGCATGTAAGGAAATTACACATGAAAAACATGTGGAAATTAAAGAGACTCAGAAATATGATCCGCTGCTTGGAGTTTGTAATATATAATGTTGCACATGAAAGAACATCAGCAGCATCTGAGCATACAGTGCAGTCTCAGCACACAAAATATTGCACAAAAACAGTGATTTAGCAGCATCAGTGTGCTGTAAGGTACAGCACCTGTATAGTAATTTGGAAAAATGTTCAGTATATCAGTATACCTGTGAGCTCATTGAGACGGGAATTTTTCCAGAAACTGTGGATCATGGGTAGTGTTATGAGTTTTCCCATTTATTTTCCAACCAGCAAACAGTTCTCTGTTATAAAGGTTACACTCACTGCACTGCATATACGGATAATGTTTTTGCCTTATATGCAATGCATAAACAAATATTTCTTATTATTTATGTTTTCTTGTATGGGCCACAACAAGTCAGTTATTAATTATTTTATCAGTGCAACCCTACTTACAACCTCACACATTTGTACATTCACTCTAAATTTTAATGTTAAAACATACACATTTATGATACTGGTTACTTTTAGCTGTTTCAGCTAAGTAGCTGTTAGCTGTTTCAGCTAAAAGGAACCTTCTATGATAAATTATTTAAATTATTCTAAGCAGTTTTTGGTTTCTTTTAAATGGCCCATATTATTTATAACTGATTGTCAAATAAAAATCGTTTAAAAAAATGTGTTCTCCATGATAAAAGTGGGGTTTGGATGCATTTTCTGGGTTTTTTTTTTTTTTATATGAACCGTGATGGTGACTGTAGTTCACCAATTCAGCCTGTCATTCATTTAATATTAAACAAAACGTCAGATTTGTAATACTTTAAAGGCTTGTTACTTTGATGTATTGCATTGAGTGATGGAAGTACTTATATTGAATTGCAATTGCTGAATGGATTGGTCTTAATAATTTAAGTATTACACTGTCTTTGTGGAACAGACCCTAAATCTGCAAGTTCTAAAATGTATGACCTTGAATTTATGGACTTTAAGGCAACTGAAATATTGAGCGGAAATGACTGCCTCAATTGTTTCAGTTCTGCTCGCTTAAAAGAGTTTCCAGTGAGAAGTCATGCTAGAGTTATATATGTATGTATAAGCAAATGTCAGTTATCTCACTTCTCATCCTCCATCTCTCATTCTCTTCATCTTCCTGCAGCCAGCGGTAATTGCTCATAAATGTCATGGCCACTTACATTCTTGTACTAAATTAACTCCTGTTCCACACCTCACCCACCCAGAAAACACACACACATACACCCACACACACACACAGTTGCTAAATTATCTCTCCTGCGCTGAGTCCGAGCTGCTCATTAGTGGAAGTAAACACCCAGAGATTTAGATTTAGACTTAAAGCACAGAAACACACCTGACAACATTTTTTTCTGGCAGCTTATCTTTTGTGTGTGTGTGTGTGTGTGTGTGTGTGTGTGTGTGTGTGTGTGTGTGTGTTTGTGTGGAGGGTAACTGGGGAAATTAAGCCCAGTAGACTTGATGCCTTGCCTTGTTATTGTTGCAAATGATTGCAAGCGCAGTGGAAACCCAGTCAAACCCAAACTGCTCCGCTTCCCTTCTACATCCACCCCCTCATCCCCCCGGACCACCACCACCGCCGCACCCCACCACTTCACAGACATCCAGTACTTTCACATTCAGATCAAACTCCTGATGAACTGCAAGCAGTCTGCAGTGAGAACTATTAAGCACCGTTAAGCTTGGTTCTAAGCTCTCAGTTAACACCACATACATGAGATAATATGATCTGAATATGATAAAATGATGCTATAGTTCACTGAAGAAAAATAATATCACTGTTATGTCATTTATAGCTGCAAATGATTTGAAACAAGATAATGGAGCTTTAGCATAATATTAGGATCAATTCATACTTTTTTTACTACACTGTAAATTTTTTTACCTAAATAAGTTAGATTCTTCACTTCAAAAATAGAAAGTTAACATAATATAAAACTGAAAGCCAGTAAAAAGACTTTCGTTCTGTTAGCTCGATATTAATTTCATTTTTTAGCAATTTTAAGGCAGCCTGAAAATATTCTGGTCTGAAATGAAAGAAACTAGTTCATTTCAAAGAAAATAGTTATACATGCACATGTGGAACTGATGAAAAAGAATGTAATCTGAATGTAAAAGTAATTGATTATGGACCCAAAGTCATTATATTTAAATAGCAGAACTACAACAATAACTCCTGACCTCTAAGAGCTCTAAAGGCACAAGTGACTACTGCTGTGAGACGATTGAGGACGGTGTGGATGGAGCTCCCTGATGGTGCTCAGAGTTTAATGGGTTTAAGTGAGTGCGTGAACTGAGTGTGTGTTAACAGTGTGTAGATGCAAAGAAGGAGACAGAGGAACTCTGTCTGGTTTAGCCCAGTCAAGCCTCAACAGAGGACAGAATCAGAGAGAAATGTATGTGCATGTGTGTATTTGTGTGTGTGTGTGTGTGTGTGTGTGTGTGTGTGTGTGTGTGTTTGTGTGTGAATGCAGGTGGTATCTTGTTGCCAGGACGACGTGTGGTGCAGTCTGGGGCTCTCTGTCCCCCCAAATCCTGATCACAGCTGTGTGTATGGGAGAACCTGATGGAAAACACACACACACACACACACACACACACACACACACACACACACACACACACACACACACACACACACACA
>JBBJLS010104101.1:0-19812 GCA_037577275.1 Bryconaethiops microstoma
TATATATATATATATATATGTGTGTGTGTGTAATTTTTTTTTCCCTTTTAAAATGAAGAAAAACAAACTCAACTCAAGCTTTTGCTGTATCATGAAATCAGTGCTGTGAATCAAACTGTGAGCAGAATGCAATGCTACTCTCCATATTGCAACATATTGCAGTGTTATGGTACAGATTTCAGGAAGGAAAACATGTTCCATTTTTTAGTGGAGTTTGTTAGCTGCGTTTGCAAGCGTGCCTTCTCAGACTCTGACAGACCACTCTGAGCACCGAGAAGAGGCTCATGAGCAGCATTTCTTTAGGTAGCTGGCAGGAGTGCTCTTCTCTTTGATATCCACGCTAGAGTTAGTCTTTGGCGTCGGGAATGTGCCTTTGCCTTTTCATCTGGTGTAGAGCCATGATTACTTCTGATTGGTGCCAGGGGCGTAAATTGGCTTCAGTGATTATGTCGCGAGTAAATAAATCAAACCCAAGAACGACTACTTCTACTCACACAAAGTTCTCAGTGGCCTGAAAAAGCATGAGGTTGGTGAGTTTCTTCACATCAAATCAGCTCCCCACTTACAGCTTCTCTCACTGTTTGTTGGCACTGTGGGAAAGTAGCACATGTTCAATCCTCTTACTGATGTATACTTCATGAAGCAATATTGAACCTCTTTCATCCACCAGGTATAGACTACACGCAGCGTACAAAATCATGTCACATTTCATTACAAGTTAACATGTTTGCTTATGTTGTAAGAACATTTTTTGCCTCTGTAACGTTACCATTTTCACTCTTCCCTCTATCCTAAATCAGAACTTACTCCTATTTCATCTTCATCTGAAACAAACCCCACTTGTACTTTATGCCAGATAATGTTTGTTTCTTCCGTTTGTTCGTAAATAATCTTCAAATCACTGGTGCTACGAACTGTGTCATGATCTCTGACAGAAAGAAAAAAGGACTGCTATTGCATTGACATACTACCATTGTGTTTTCAGAGTAAACTGCTTCTTCTGTCTAAGGGTCCTGGGTGGCATTCGAGCATATGATGAATTCACACACTTTAGCTTGCTCAAATGAAAGTCAACTTACCTTGCAATGACTTTGCAAGTCCTTAAAAACTGTCTCAATTCAAACCCTTCTCAATTTTGCGCTCCCGTCTTGATTTATGAATGAAAATAGTATGATGAAATATGGCCATGTCCTTTTTGCAGACAGACAGTACAGTGCAAATAAGGTGATGCAGCAGAAATGGCTCCAAGTGCTAAACTTTTTGACTTTCTGAAATGATAGCACTGCAAAGATAGCTTAGGTCAAAGATTTGAAGAAATAGAATCAGTGTGAAATGGTTTGTCATTGTGGAAGGAAGCAAGTTAGCTTAACTTAAACAGATACTTTAAAGTTTCAAGTATTACCAGAGTATGATTCAAAAGTCCTATAACATGTATCATTATTTCATGCATGATTTATTTTTATGAATTCGTGTTAATTTTTTCATGTCAAATTGCTTAAACTTCACTGTATGACAGACCTTTTTCATATCAGCACTGCTTGGGTTTTTTGTTTTTTTGCCAAACAATGAATCTGAAGACAGTATGACTATTCAACAGGCTTTTGATAACACTGGCTCCACAACATGCATTAGTTTAATGAATCAAAAAGAAGAATTTCAACATGAAAGTATTTCAGTACTATTTTCAGAATTGTAATTTATATGCCAGGCCTGAAACTAGTATGAAACCACTTCAGAAGCCGAAGTGCTTTTTAGCTGTTAAGCCAAAATTGGGTTTAATTCTGAACGAGTAAACATCCATACTGAGGGAAAGGAGAGTACTGGCAGATATTGCTTATAAAGGCCAGTAAAATGAACAATAAAATATACTTATTCAGTTCATATATATATATAGTGTGTGTGTGTATATATAATATATAATGAAATATATAATGAACTGAATATGTATTTTGTTGTTTATTTTACTGGCCTTTAGAAGCAATATCTGTCAGTACTGCCAATGCCTTCTTCAGGTCAGATGCATGGATTATGAGTGACAGAAGAATATGAAGGATATTCTGGTATGTAGATGGCATTACTTGACTGTATTTAAAGATCTTTCTGACTGGACCCGCTTCCAACAAGATAATGGTCTAGACATACAGGCCACCTGGAGCACAGCCATATGATCTTAAATTCGGTTTCATAATAAAGATGTTAAACCCATAGTTACTCCCCTGTACCTTTAAGAGCTACCAATCTCCTTTTAGACTCAAACTGATGCTCAGTGAATATATCAGCTCTGACAGCACTTTACATCTGGATTCAATTTTCAGTGGTCTGGCTAATTGCAGTTTTAGAACATTATTGTCGAGAAGCTGAATAGACCAGAGGTGCGGTCCAATGACTCGAGAGAAAAGTCCTCTTCAGATTCCTTTCTCTTTATTTTTTCCATTCTTTTTAAATATCAGTGATCAGACAGATAATCTGTTTCACTTAATTGAAAGTTTGTACTGCCCAGATAGCAGCACATGCGATCATAAGACCTGCTGTAATTTTTTAAATGAGAATCCTGTTCATTTCACCAGTGATGTTATACATACATTGCTTTTCATGATGAGTGTGAAGATGGGCAGCTGATGCTCCTGCAATCAGAAGGCTGTGGGTTTGAATCCCAGGACTGCCAGTGGCACTACTGAGGGACCTCCGAGGAAGGTACCCACACACTGCTCCCCGGGCGCCCTCTGTTGGTAGCAGCCCACTGCTTCACTTGATGAATGGGTTAAATGCAGAGAAAGAAGTTCACACTGTGTGCTGTGGTGTGTTCACGTGTGAGTATAAGGAACCACTTAACACAGTATGATGTGTAACAAAGTGAAAAGTACAGATTATTTACAAATATTTTAAATATAGCACAACATAAGGATAAAGAAATGTGAATATGCTCAAAAAACTAAATGCACTTTGATGTTGGTTTCAATAAGTTTTATAATCCTGTTGTTGAGTCAGCTGTGTGGTTTGACAGTGAGTTACTTTGTAAGTTTTTGCTTTGTCAATGTATCCTTGCTTAGTAAAATATCCTTCCTATTGATTTCTTTTGTAATTTATTTTTGTATTGTTTTACTCCTCTTTGTGTTGTCTTCCTCTCTGCCTATCAAGTTAAGAGTATCAAGTTAAGAAGGTGTTTGTCTTTTCAACCATCCACACAATACACAGTGAAACAAAAACCTCATTCCTCCAGAACCATGGTGCAACACAATGTACAAAAAACAGAAACAGCACAAGACTACATAAGCGCAGGCAGGACAGGACTACACAAAAAGTGCAAAAGGGAGAACAAGACTTACAAAACATGAAAGCGAACAATACAATATTACAGAACAGAACAGCATACAGAACAGCCAATAGAGCGGCAATGGTACTAGTGTGAGTGAATACAATATTGTGTCAGATAACTAGTAATTAAGTGTGCAAAAAATACAAAGACTGAGGTAAGAGTAACTATAAATACTCGTGCAAAAATAGAAATCAACAGTAACATGACTAAAATTGCCCAGTTCATCATAAATAAAGCTGGAATATACATTTTGTGGTAGATGTCACTTTGTATCTTGCTGCTAAGAATGTTTTTACCACAGCTTGGCTGTACAGGTACATTAAAACTAAATGACGTAGACTGATTACCTGGCTTATTCCCTTGTGTTGCATGTTATGCTTGAATTAATAAACTCATTGTAAACTGGATTGAATACAACATAACAACAATCAGTTCTATTGTTAAGAATTTACACATCTCGTAATTAATTTAAATTCAAGTAAATATTACTCAGTTAGGGATCTTGTTTCTGTTTGTTACGGAGTGTCCCCTTCTCCTCGCATGCCGGGCAAGCACACGCGCACCACGGGAAGTCGAAATGCATACTTTTAAACAGAAACTAACAAAATCAAAACCGGCATGTGAGCCAAACTCCAAAACTTTAGACAAAACCCTAAAGGAGACACGAGCAAATTGACGGGGGAAAAGAACCGGGAAAACAGGAACAAAACAAGATTAAAGACCGGGTTGACCGACAACTGTGCTCAAAACCAAAACTCAATAAATACAGACGAAACAAAGACAAGGACCAGTAATGAAACAGAAACTTAAGACAGCTGTGAACATAAACACCCAATTACCTTTCAAAATAAAATCCCCACAACCCAAAATACAAACTCAAACAACAGTGCCCAGGCCTGACAGTACCCCCCTCCTAAGGCGCACCCTTGGTGTGCCCACAAAATACCAACGGAGGACGGGGGGGGAGGAGGCAAAGGGAAGCATCCCGTGAGCACCACCCGACCGCATCCACCTTGATGACCTCCTGGCCAGTGCTCCGCACGGCCACGGCGGTCGGGGTGGGTCTCATAGGACGCTCCCCTTTGAGTGTCCCAAACTTTAATCTGGGAGCTCCCAACCGGGAGCCCCTCGCAGTCCTCGGGGATGGAGCCCCCTACTGGGAGCCCCTCACTGTCCTCTGGTGTGGAACCCCCTCCTGAGAGCCCTTCAGCAGGGAACCCCTTGCTGTCAATGTGGGTGGAGGCCCCTTCCAGGAGCTCCTCCTTGACTCTGGGGTCTGTTTTTCTACAAGGAGCTACTCCAGAGCTCACAGAGACCCCAGTACCCCCCCAAAAAATCATGGGAAGGGCCCCGGCTCCTGTGGCTATAACAGGCCCCTCTGTGGCTGCAACGGGCCCCTCTGTGACTATCATGGGCCCCTCTGTGATTATAGCGGGCCCCTCTGTGACTATAGTGGGCCCTTCTGTAAACCCCTCTGTGGCTGTAATGGGCCCCTCTGTAACTATAACGGGCCCTGCTGTGGCTTCTACGAGCCCTTCTGTGGCTAACAAACCCTCTGGAAGCCCCTCTGCGGCTAACAAACCCTCTGGAAGCCCCTCTGCGGCTAACAGCCCCTCTTTTGGGCTAAGGTGCTGGGCGAACGGGCTAAGCTGCTGTGCTAAAACGGGCCTCAAGGGCTCTACTAAAAGGCCTAAAGGCTGATCTAAAGGGCCCAAAAGGTCCATGGGCTGTGGGCTCCGTGCTGCCCTGACTATGCTACCTGGCGCTTGTACCCGAAGCCGGGGAGGAGGCGTGGGAGGCTGCAATCGTCTCCTGGGTGCTGGTACGGGCCTCCAGGTAGTGGCCTCGGCACTTGCGAGCGTGGTCTGGGCGCTTGAGAGTGTGGAGATCTGGCTGCTTGAGTGCGTGGTGGTCTCGGTGCTCAGGAGCGTCGTAGTCTCGGTGCTCGGGAGCGTCGTGGTCTCCTCGGTGCTCGCGAGCCTGCTCTCGACGGCGCTGGCGAGTGTGGTCTCCTCAAGGTGAAGCGGAACTGGCTGCAGGGCGTCCAGGAGCTGTGGTTGGTTGAGCCACGCGACCAACATGGGCCCCTTGAGCTTCACCAGCTGCCTCCCATTCTCCGCCATCTCCTTAGCTAGATTCCGCCAAGGATGCTGTCGCTGCGCTGGCGGGAGCTATCTCGGGGTTGAACCGGGATGTGCAAGGACTGCTCGGGCTATGGCGGGTGCGGCAACCTCTGACTGCAGGTTTCTCGAAGCCCGCAGGGGAACCAAAAGAGCACTCCCCTCTGGCTTCTTCGTCGGGGTGCTCAAAGCGGGCCTCTGTGCCTGCTTCCCCCCTACTGGTCGAGGATCCTGGCCATACGCCAGTAGGGGGATCTGAAGAACACTCCCCTCTGGCTCCTTCGCCGGGGTGTTCATGGCGGGCTTCCGTACCCGCTTCCTCGTCACTGACAGAGGCAACTGCCCCCCATAGCCGTTGCGTCGCGCCCAGTGCCGGGCAACCCGCTCGGCGAACTCCCCCATGAGCCGGTTTTGCTGCTCCAGGGTTAGCTTCCTGCTCCGCCACGCTGCAAACAACACGCTTGCACCGTCTTGTTTTTTAGGGTCGGTCAGTCTGTCATGGGGTATCCCCTTCTCCTCGTACGCCGGGCAAGCACACACGCACCACGGGAAGTCGAAATCCATACTTTTGATATTCTTTTATTTTAAACAGAAATGAACAAAATCAAAACTGGCATGTGAGCCAAACTCTAGAACTTTAGACGGTTTTTAGAACTTTAGACATAAACTTAAGACAGATGTGAACATAAACACCCAATTACCTTTCAAAATGAAAGCCCCACAACCCAAAATACAAACTCAAACAAGGGTAGCCTCTAGCGGCCACCCACCATCACAGTGCCCAGGCCTGACACTGTTGTAGAGGCTGGAAGCAATAAAACACGTTTTAAATATTTCAGTAAATTCAACTCTTTTTTTGAGTGCACAAAGTGGTCTTAAACAATAGCATAGAGGCCTTTAATTTTTAATTGCTTCAATCCACTTTTTATCATTGCTACTTTCTTGGCTAAATTTCTCCCTCATAGTTGAAACTAAGTCTCCTACAGTGAGGACAATCTCTCCCAGCCCAAGGTTTTAGGCTGCAAGGGAATTGATAAACCCCAAACAAACGATTTCGCCAGTTGAATGGGACAGAAGTGTTGGCCTGTAGAGGGGTTGCACTGATTGCTTTGAAGTAGAAAGCCAGCTCAAATACGCACAGCAGAGTCACTTTGTCAGATCTGATGTGAAAGCCTGAGTTAAAGGCGAAACATGAGCCATCGGACTAAATGCCCTCTCTGCATAAATCATCTCGGAGTTGTGAGGTCTTCTGTGTCCCCCTAATGAAGTGCTTTGGCCTTGTTAACTCAGGGTTCTGATCAAATGTAGAGCATAGGGGACCTCTAATTACTGCAGTGAATAATTTCTCTGATATCTGGATGGATTCTGACACAAAAGAAGAGATGACTGGGCTGGGCTGCAGAGTATTCATCATGGGCTTTATATGAGAATGAATCATTAAGTGCGGCTGAAGTGTTCATTAATGAATAGTTCAGTCATTTTAGGAAACCGTTCACCCTAACCTGACTCCAATTAGACTGTGTCAGAGAAAAGTATCAGTTTACCAGTGTCACATTTCAAAGCAAATCAAAGTCCTTAGCAATTTAAGTTGGCCAAGTCCACAACATCCAAGATCTTTGGAGAGCTAAGTGAGTTTCAAGAAATGATGAGTCTTTAAATCAAAGTTCACTTCACCATACTATATTCCTTGGACGTCTTAATGATGTCAATGAAATATATGAAACTCAATAAATGTGATTTATTTAGCCTTTCTGGCCTTCTCCATGCACTAGTCTTTCTGAAAGTACCATGCATTACCCACCCCACTTTCCCTTTGCCAGTAATTGGTTTGGCAAGGCCAAGAGCCTTCACTGCCTGGCATTGTGCCCGAGAGACGGAGAGAGAAAGAGAAAGAGGGAGGGAGCGAGAGAGAGAGAGAGAAAGAGAGAGAGAGAGAGAGAGAGAGAGAGAGAGAGAGAGAGAAAGAATAAGGCCATGACAAAACCTCAGACAGCAGATACCTCCTCATTGCACAGCTGAATATGAAAGCCAAAACAGGAGTACTTCTTTCCTCAGAGAAATACAGAGGCTAATTAACTTTTTTTTTTTCAGTTCCTAGTGATTTATTCAGTAGATGACATGTTGATCTGAATTGCTTTTTCACTAATTGGCAAAAATGCAACAAAATATATAAAAATATGGTTTGTACGTATTTACAACCCAGTTTATTTCTTAGCAAATACCAATGTTTTTTAAGCACAGGTCAAATATATATTAGGCACTACACATGTCATAAAATAGTGATTATGTCATCTACAAATTTAAAATCCAAAACAGACACACTTAAACTGACTATCTGGCAACTGTGACATTGAGCGAGAAGGGCTTGGGTGAAAATGGGTGATTTTTGTTTTTTTTCAGTCAATTTAAAGAAAAGTCTGCTTAAAACTGGACTGCACAGAATTATGATGAAACATTATGAAACAGCCCGCTCACCCTAAGAGAGCACGATGCTGTCCATCAGCAAGCATGACCAAGTGTTTGAGAGAATGTCTGATGGGTTGTTCACGTAATAAAAACACATGAGGCAACAAGATGACTTTTAATGCAATATTTTCCAGCAAAAATCATCCAGAGGGGGTTGAAGTCAGGGGGACATGAGCTAGAACTGAGAGAAGGCTTAAGGGACATGTCACCTACGGGTGTCATTTCTGTTGATTGTGAAACTATGATCCAGATACACCTTATTCAGTACATTTTCAATGCTGGATTAGTAATATACCTAAAATAGGTTGTGCCATACTTAAGGACTTTGTATCTTTTGTAATTTAATATGACAAGACAAAATATCAAAGCTATTTTGGAAAAATCATTTTTTGTGTGTGTGTGATTCTGCCTAGATTCAGGGCAGCCAGAATGCTTTTACAAATATCGGTGTTAAAAAATATTATAACTAATAGGTTGTTTACCTCTTAGGGATAAAGATTGTTTCGAAAATGGTCAGGTAAAACCAAACTGTAACTTTTTTCTAAGATAAAACATTATTAAACATAGATCTTATAAGAGAATAAAGGAAAATATAAAATATGGGCAAAGGAATAAAGTAGGTTGTTTGAGTATACTATGTCCAAAATGTGCTATGACTAACCCTTTAATCATCGGCACTCACAGATGGCATGACATCAAGGGACTTTTCCCAGTTTGGAATTCTCAGAAACTTCAGAGAATTAATTAAATTTTGATTTTTCATGTAGCTCCGTCTAATGCCTGAATCTCAGGCAAATGAAGCCTAAGCCAGGGCACCAGCTGGTCTGAAACCAAAATGAGCGCCACACACACACGTGCACACAAACACACAAACACACAAACACACACATACATGCAAAGCAAGAGCACCTCCTCTCCGTTACAGAGATCTGTTATCCATGCTCTGTGCTCCGGCTCATGTGATAGAGATGAACTCAGGCCTGTCAGTGCATACTTCTCACTCCCTCTCCCACAGTCTCTCATGTCTGAGCACGCTTTCAGAAATGTGTCAGTGCAGCTCTAAATGCATTGGGCAGGGTGACACGTGTCTACTTAACATGCACTAGGAGTAAAGAATGCCTTTACAGTCCCATGAATATTCAAGGCTGCTCCCAGCCTTATCACACCCACAGCCCTGCTCTCCACACACAGTAGAGGCAGCGCAGTTACACTTCCCCACATCACACACTTAACACTTTGATTTGCCCGAAAGCTTTTAGAATAAAAATTTGGGGCCGCTTGAGACTACAGTAATTGAAAAATAATGTATAGATATATTTTTATTGGTCCTTTCATCAAAAAAAACAAGTAAAAGCCATTTAGTGTTTTCATATTATGTAAAATTAAAAAAAAAAAAAGAAAGAAACCCAAAAAGGGAGGTATAAGGTTTTGCTCCAACAGCAACAATATGATCATTCATAATTTATCAGGGATAAATAGAACCTCCAAGGGTTAAACTAGTGCAAATAACTCACATGCATTCTTTTCACTCTAAGCAATAAAGGCACCTGTCGTTCCAAATGCAAATTCCGGTCGTCTGTATAAAATCTGTTTTGCCCTCTCTGCCATCAAATTCCCCACCCATAACACCCGTCGACAGGATTTTCACATTTCTTCAGGCTCCTAGTCTCAGATATTAAAAAGCTTCTTTTTTTGCCCCAGCCATGACCTAATTTTCCTAATCAGAGGAAAACTGTGATTCAGCACTTCACAGGTACCATCCCAGAGGTTTCATTCTTTGATCGGATGAATAAAACATGTATAAACAATAAAAGTGGGCAGCGCATTTTGCAATGTGTCTAATCAAATTGAATTTAGATCACTTGCTTCTCTCGGTGCCTGGCCTGCTGTTAGTGTTGTGTCACGGAACACAGCTGAATTATTGAAGAGAGCTGGAAGATTCATGGGACAGCTCTGCTGTAAAGATGTTACTGCCAGCCAACGGTAAAAACAAGCCTCAAGAAATGAGTCGGAGAAAAGTCTGAAACTCATCTATACACAGAACCTGCATTACTGTAGGTTTCGAAAATATCTTGCATTCATAGAATTTATACATTTAGAGCTCATTTAAAAAAGACTAGGCTACTTGAAGGAGCACTGCTCTCTTTACAGTCATTTTCAGCTTTATACCTTTTCAGCATTATCAGAAATGAGAGGTCCTTGTGGTATTACTTACCCACATGAAAAGGGGGAAATAATCATATGCATGCTCTGTATTTTGTCATTAGAATAATAGACAATAATTTACTGATATAATCAATATCATGTTTGTGTTAAGGTCATGGAAATCACCACAGAATATTCTAAATGTTATTATGTGATCGCTTATGGTAAGGACAGATGATGTTTGACACATTTAACTTACATATGACTGTTGAAAGAGAAACTACAGTAATATCTCTTCAACATCTCATCCTACGGCATCGGTTAAACCCATAGAAAGATCACAAATAAAGCTGTGTTCAGAAATACTCAGCAGAATCTATTCTGCTCAGGCAATCAATGCTCAGACAAATGCCAAACCTGAAAAACTGAACAGACTCCCCTTTCATGCGTTTTGCACATGGCAGAGGCTATGGCTCTTTCTGAAAACGCAGTCAGCACCTATCAGACAAAATGCTTTGTGCAAAAAATTCAGCACAATCAATTTTTAACAATAGCCTTAGTGCAAAACAAAGGTAGGGTTTAGGATTTTAGTGACGGTAGACAGAGGAGATTTTTCCTAGGAACGTTCATCACTAATTAAAGCAGGGCTATTGGCCTGATGATTTATGGCACCTGCAGGGCAAACACTCGCCACAATGATGCTGCCAGTCACACAGGCTGGCCATGCTGACTCCGGGCTGTGTCTCGGCGCACTGAGCCGAGCAGCTGCTCTGCACTGTGCGACTTCTAAAAAACTATCTATAGTCTATAAATGCTGCTCCCTCCTCATAATAAAGGGCACAACAGACAGTTCCTGCTGCTGATAAAGAGCAAGGGCCCTTTCCTGCAGTTTTATCTGGTTCTAGTTCAACTGGAAATAAAGCTGCTGCATTCACTATAATGGGTTTTAATTGCCCTATTCTGTTTTAATTCTATTCAAATGAACAGCCGCATTAATGATGTAATAGCACTCAAAGAGATTAACAAATCATTGAATATTATCAGTGCCATTAGTCTCTGGCTGCCTTATTTCATAATAATTTGCTTTTCAAGAGTCGAAGATAAGCTATACCTTTTGTCTACCACGGTGGTGGGGGAAAATAATACAATATGCAAATAAGCCATGCGAAAACAGCCCATTAAGATTGCTCAAATGACAGCAAGCTAATGTTATGGTGTTTAATTACACAGACGAACCGTAGACTCTGTGGGTTTTTTTTTTTTAGAAATGAAATTAAATCAACAGAGCGGATTGGGCTAAGGAAATAAATCCTGTCTCCTGGCAAAGCGTGCAGGCTGAGACATAGATATATTTTTCAGAAGTGGAGGAACACAGCAGCAGCAGCAGCACATGGTTTGCACCCTGCTTGCATGGTTCGCAAGCTTTCACAGATGGATATGTGTCACTTTTTATGTGTGATGTTTTATCGCTCCGCATCTCTTTCAGGCAGCTCTTGTTGTTCTTCTGCTCTTTGGTAAGTGTGGTTTCTGTGCAGTAGAGCTGAGAAGCAATAAAATACAGTATCAAAATGCTTCCCAAATATATCATGTTATCAGATATTTTAAATTGCATTAATAAGGTTCATGAACCTATGGTTCCAGGGTATGTGGACAGGAGCTAAAAGAAGGTCTTACAAAACTGTCATAGCTGATTTTAATTGGACTAATCTTCCCTTAAATATACCCGAAAGCATATCTTGTTGCTGGCATAGCAGCAGCAATCTTGGTATTTTAAGTAACAGCGTTGTATGATGGAAAAAAAAAATAAAAATCACTAATACCACTAAAACTATAAATCAGTATTGATGTGATTGTGTAATATGTTAATATAGATGCTACATACATCTAGCACTACTGTCTGTGGGACAATAAAATTAAAATCAAGTAATAATGGTTGAAATGATGAAACTGTATGCTAACACCGAAAGAAAAGGTGTCTAAAACCAGTATAGGCATTAGTTCTTCTACTCATTAAAGGAAAAATGATGTGTTTTTTTTTTTTACTCTTTCATGGTACAGTGTTTTCTTCATTTTCGATATAAATGTAATTGTGTCATATTGTCTATACAGATGGCTGCAAAGAAAACTGCTACAGCATAGCATGCAGATATTCCTTATTGTAAACGGCACTGACGCCTGAATCTTGGAACTATTCGGTGTCATTGTCTTTTGTAAACTCCCATTTTACCTTGCCTTACAATTCACAAAGGAAAACTTCCAAGCAAGTAGGACATGAAAAATGACTTACTCGTTGCTTGGAGCTACATTACAATTAGGCAGTCTTAAAATGGAATCAGTAATGCAGTACCGTGCAGGTATATTTACTAGAAAAATGTACCCATTGTTCTGCAATGGGCCAATACAAATTCCTCAATGACAAATAGCCTAAATAAAGAAAAAGCATAGAATCTCCCCTGAAAGACTGCAAATAGGCTCTTACTACCCTAACCTTGAACTTTTTAAACTTTTTAGCCTTTGACTACTCCACCTACACACTGGAACCTCCAGATTTTGACATCATTCTGCTCTGCATGTACTAAGAAATGACGAAAAGCACAATTAAAATTAAAAGGATGTGGCAAAATAAGCCTGTACACACAATGACATTTATAATTTAGAATCTTTTAACAGAATTTTCAACTTGTTTCAGCAGACAAAAGAGTAATAATTTAAAAAATGGATGTACATTCCCTGAGGAGTGCTGCCGGGGGTCTGTGTTTATGGACTTGACGAGTCACAAATCGTAATGTTTTTTTCCATAGATATTTTTGTGCCAGTAAAGAGATACCATGCAACACCGGTTTCAAGTGTGTGTGCCATCTTGATTTCATTCATCAGTGGATTTTCTCTGCACATCCCTCGCTGTTGTCAAAGTATGAATTGGAATCAAAATCATGCTGAAAATTCTCTCACTATGTCATCAAATATAAGAAGATTCTCAAAACATCCGTTTTAATCGCTCACCGAGACACATCAATGAGGCCGATCAATATGATACTGACATTGTGCAAACCCTGCCGGTGCCAGGATATATAAACGTTTAAGTGACGAGATTTTTCAGGCCGATGAAACCTTGAGGGTTCCAGTCACTTTCATGGTTACACCAGGCTTTGAAGGATGTATTAGGAATTCATAGTGACAAAATAAGAAAAAGACATGCTTATCCAAGACTCGTGTAGTTTGTTCTCCCTGCTGGATTGGTAGCCTTCAGGGCTCTTTTCTTGAATGCTATTCACGTAGAGTTCTGCATGCCGTTTACTCTGACAGCTTTTTTTTTCCCCCCAACATCAAAGGTGCTTTCATTAATGGTGCTAACAGGGTGCTTTGGCAGCCTATATGGGCTGACAGAACATTCTTCCTCAGAATTCCTCTGCTTTCACTAAAAAGCCCCCAAACATCTGCTCATCACGGACAATTCCTCGTTGAAAATCTTCCATGGCTCTTTCGAATTCACCTTTAGTGTCTCGTTGTACAGGCGATGAAGGTGTCTTTGGAAAAAGTCGTGATTCTATAACGAGCTTATGCTAACTCATTTAACAGTTCCGCCCTGCTGAGCCTATTTACAGGCAGCACAAAAGAGTGTCCAAAAGCACGGGGCCTAAAATCAGCAGGCCTGTCCTCAGCACTGGGTTCATTTGCTTCACACTGAATCAGGAGTGCTGCAACTTCAACTCAGCGTGACAGCAGAAGCTCAGCAGGAGCTCACAACGCCAATAAAGGTTAACCAAACAACAAAACGCTCACCTATGAGTAATGTCTCATTTTGCCATTTAGGTCACATTAAATCAGAACACATGATGCATGCTAAACCATGGGTAATATATTTTTAAAACCTCTTTTCTTCCCACGTTTGTAACACTCACTGAGAACTTGCATGTAAAGGACCTGCTTGTGTAATCGCAGTCAATGCTTCTGTAATTTATACGAATATGCTACGAATACGATCTCTTCTGTTTATAATGCATGGCCCAATTTGGTAATGATATGCAAGTTAATTATTAACTTTGGTTTTCTTTCTGTGCTCCAGCTCAGTGGCACACATTAGATGTGCATTAGGCACGGTTCGTTATGATGATATTTGCATGTGAAGCTACTGACTTTCTGTCCTACAGAGAGCGACATTCAATCTAGCTGAGTGGTTGATAATGGCATGCAACGTTTAAGCTGCTGCTTGTTTGTCATAAGTAAAACTCCCATTTAAATAAACAGACAAAATGCACATGAATAAATTCCTGCATGTATGAACAGCAATATCAGCATGCATTCAAATTAGAATGAACATTTTTTAATCACTGTCATTATATATAATACATATAGCTGAGATTTCCCTAGTGTATCATGAGCATCATCATTCCTTTTAGAACACTGAAAAGCAACTACAAGAGTTTGATTAATTAGAGAGAACCTGTAAATGACATTCTGTGTGGAGTAACTCCATATATTTGATAGTAACAAGCATCTTATTTGAGGACAGCTCATTACTGAATAGCAAGTACCCAACATACCTCAAAGCTAAATATCATGCAAAGGTCACACTGGATTTACTTGTCACCATCTCATTCCAAAATGAAAATGTAACACCAACATGATGCAGTTTTCTTGCATTTTACTTTGTTCCTAGAAGTACTAACCTGCTATTGAAAATCTTGTGTTGCCAAAACAGGCCTCATCAAAGTATGGACTCTATATCAAGGTATGGACATTAGCAGCAGATCCTTAATCCTTGTAATTGCAAGGTGTTTGCAAGGAATTTGGAGGCCATGTCAACCCTCTTTACATTGTTCCTCGAACCATCTCTGAATATTTTTTGTGGAGTGACAGTGCATATTATGAAGCTAAAATAATCCACTGCCACTAGGGAATACCATTACCATGAAGGGGTGTACTTGGTATGTAATACTGTTTAGGTAGGTGGGACAACGTTTCCCAGCAGAACTTTGCCCAGAGCATCACACTGCCTCTGCCAGCTTGCCTTCTTCCCATGGTGCATCCTGGTGCTGTCTTTTCCCCAGATAAACAACCCACACACCAGACTGTCCACATCATGTAAAAGAAAGTGTGATTCATCAGACCTGGCCATCTTCTTCTATTGCTTTATCCCTTTCTCCAGTTCTGATCCTCTCGTGCCCATTCTAGGAGCTTTCAGCAGTGGACAGGGTTCAGCATGAGCTTTGGAGACTCTGCCTTCTAGCCAGCACAGTTTAGCCCTTGTCAGATCTTTGAACTTGCCCATTTTTCCCTTTTTCCAACACATCAGCTTCAAGAACTTACTGTTTGCATGCTGCCAAATATATCCAAGCCCAGAGAGGCGCCATTGTAACGAGATAATCAATGTTTTTCACTTCTCAGTGATTTTTTTATGGCTGATCGGTGCATATACACTGACAAAACACTATATTAGGAATACCTATCTGCTTGAAAGGTGTTCCTTAAAAAGTGGCTCATAAGTTTAGGAGGCTACATGACTAAAATGGTCATCAAGTGGACAAGATGAATATTCTTCTGCTTAACTAAAAACAAAACTCTTGGTCTCTTTGCCGTGTTAAGGTCCATCTGCTCATGTTGCTTTGCGCTGAACTGAAACCTCTGGCTCAGCCCTCTGATTACACTGATGGTTCACAAAGCTCATCCAGCCCCATATGTCCATCAGAGTGCTCCGTGCTTGCAGGCTTTAATAGGGGCAGCAAGCAGCTGGAGAAATGCTAGGTCACTAAGAGATAGCTGGAGAGCTCATGAACTCTGATTACAGCTGTTAACGTGCTGGATAATAAGCTCATAGTTATGCTACAAGGCCGGTGTTCTTCATAGTTTCATGTGCAGTTTTGAATGAACAGCGTTGAAATTATTCAACTACTGCTCTTACTCATTTTTTGTTGTTTGTGTCGTTTCTGAGAGTACAGTTATATTGTGAATGGGCCAACTTATCATTAGCGTACTGGCTGCTGCACTGTGATATTCATTTAGTACTAGCCCACACACTTCTTACTGTTTTAAAAATGCCTCTAGCCGGTGTTGCTGTGTGCTATTTTCACATTTAAGATGTTTAGCTCTTTTCTTGCTGTTAAATTCATGGACTGGCCTGTTTCAAAATAGATCCATGGCGTGTATTGCTGTTTGTTTTGCACATGGACTACCCCAATTAGCCATTACACCTGCTTAATATTGTGTGCTTCACCCATGTACTGGCAAAATAGCTCTGACCCATTTAGAGATGGACTCCACAGGACCCCTGAAGGTGTCTTGTGGTATTTGGCACCGAAACATTAGCAAGAACTCATTTGACTAGTTTGTCCATCACATCCCAGAGATGCGTAATTGGACCTCAAGCTGCGATGCACAGTTTGTTCCTTTGTCTAAGTGCTTTAGATTCTTATGCCTGCCCGTTTTCCCTGCTTCCAACATTTCAGCTTCAAGAACCGACTGCTCACTTCCTGCCTAATACGTCCCACTCCTTGACAGGTGCCTCTATAACAAGATAACTCATAGTTATTCACTTCACCAGTGGTTTAACGCTGTGGCTGATTGGTGTATGTGGGTTTGTTTTTTCCATTCTATAATAAAAGAAGGCCAATAAATATTGTTCTTTTTTTATTAAATTAATTAAAAACAGAGCTGTAGTGCTTCATTATAGAACTATTAGTAGCAGCATCTTGTCAGTACTTGACAAAGTGTTCTGGTCCACCTGATTATTCCATCTGGCACTGTCATAGCAGACAACAGCAGCACTTCTCACTAACTAGTGTTTTAGTGATTTAGACCATGAAATGCACAGATGTGAACAGACTGCATCTATAAATGCTAATTATGTGAGAGGATATGGCAATCATATAATCAATCATTACAATATTTTCAGGTATACGGTTTAATGCAATTTGTTAGACAATAAACAACCCTAACATAATCATTACTGGGCTAGGTAGCGCAGTGGCCTATGCAAGCGTAATATGGAAATTAAACTGTAGTTGTTTTATGAGTTAATTAAAGATAAAGTCTTACTCATGCAGCGATGCCAAAAATACCTACACTAACTCTAGACAAACTTGCAGTCTGTTGAGCGGGCATTGCTAATTTAACAAGTCGAACTATGATTTATGGGCTCAAGCTCCAGCAGAAACATTTACCCACCTCGATCAATAAACCTTTATATACTGTTTGCCACCAAATGACCAGTTAATCCACTCAATCAAGTGCCTCGGTGCTCTATTCATTAGAATGACATTACATTTGCGGCGCAAAGCAAATGAGACGCCGCAGCGATCCTGAGCTCGAAGCTCTGGAAAGAAGTATGATAAACATTTCATTAAGGAAGCCAAATGTCACAGAGAGGTCCTCAGTCAGAGCACGACAATACGGAAGAGTTACATTCACTGCTTATAAGGGGAGCTGGCAAACAGTGACTATCTCAATATAGAGAGAGTCAATAAGTCTTACAAGCGCACAAGGAAAACTAATATAATGCCTGAATTTCAGGGGCTTCTTCATCTCATTTTGTGTTTTGTGATTTAAGTCTACCATAATATGTCATCACTTCGAATGAAGTGAGAGGTAGTTCATTCAAAAGGCGTATTGTTATTAAGAAACCTAAGTTATAAGAGCGCTCGTGATCAGATTACATTACATTAGCGATGCTAAGGCGACCTTATTAGGTGTCTTATTAGGTCTACCAGCTTCTCACTGCTGAAATTGACGGTGAAAACAGAAAGTAAGTAACTGGTAAAAGACTTACGGATGGAAGACTTATTCAGAATATGATTGAAAGAGAATGAGAGATTAATGTAGACTATAAACTAAAAGCAATATGAACGCTGTCCAATGGTAACACAGTCATTTTGAGGGTAATTGTATTTGATTTAGGATGCAGTAGCACTGAGCACTCATACTGAATGTGCCTTTCCACTGCATATGTAGACCGATGATGGAAATACGGTTGTTTATGTCTGCTACTCCTAACAGCCTTGCAGGAAATTGTTCAGATTTATTGAAAGTTCCATTTACCCTTTATACAGGGCCACTGATGTAAAAGATAATGGACCAATCATAAGAGTGTGAGTCTTTCAGGTATGTTATCAGAAAGGGAATGTACCTTTATATATGGGTAAAACAAAATATAAGGCTTTGGGCCACTTACCATTCCTTCTTCAGTTCCTCTACTAGACAATTAGCATGAGCCCTGTGCCGGAAAGACGCTATTATACTAAGGTCAAAATCACAAATGGAAATTTGATTGTATTTGCAAGCTTGTTGACATGGAGTCATGCCAGGTATGTGAGTTCAACAGGCAAGATAAAAGGACATTGGTACAAATTTGAAGAGCATGCAGCCTCTGGATATCACCAGAAACCATTACCAGTACTGGATGACACTTTAATTTAAAGAAGATTAGAGAAGAATAGATTCCAAAACAGAAAAAAAGTCACAACTGGACCCATAAGGTCTATGATAACCTACAAGAACCACATTTGCTCAGGATTTAAATGCACATCATGCACAGTTTCAGCTGGCTTAGCACTGAGGTGCTTGGGGATAGTGATCTTAATTATTATAACATCCCACTGTGCTTTCTGGCATCCAAATATCTTAAAAAGCACTTCTTAAAAAGAGGAGATGTATTCACACATTTGCCAAATGCTATTCAATAAAGCTTTTTAAGGGTATTGCTTTTACAAAAAGCAATGTGTTCTTTAGTAAATGCAGGAGTAATTTATAGTACCATGGCAACTAAATTGTTCTTTTTATGGTTCTGTGATAGACAAACTGCTGTTGATGGTTCTTTAAAGAACCTCTTGAAATGATGCTACATAGTAACACCTAGACTTCCACTATTGTAACAATCAAAGGACCCCTTTTGCTGAGAGTGTGTGGTTACATCATCTACCGAAACTACCATCCATCAGCTTTAAGGTATTGTTTTGTAGTGATTTTGGATGCTTGGAGTTTCTTTATTCATTTGCATGTGTTTACTTTGCTTTGTGATGACTCACTCTTTGCAACATTTGCAACCCAAACTAAGGTAAAAATGAGCAAAAATGTTCGAGGCTGATAAAAATGTTTGATAACGTCTCTATCAGTGCTGACAGACAGAACTCTTTTTAGATGCTTTTGCCTGAGAAAAGGCAGAATTGTTTATTAAACTCTACACATGTTAAACCCTACCTATGGTTTTGCTAAACATAACTGAATAAATGCACGAAGAGTTTGGTCTAGGTTGTCACGTTAAAACTGTTTTGAATAAAGACCGGCAAGAAAGCTTTTGGTGCCCTCTAGTGGATACCTTTCAAAATTACACATTCAAAATTACGTCCATGCTGGAAGAAAATTTGAACAAGGCCTCAATAAAATTATACTGATGTTCAAAACCAAATACAAAATGAATGCTATTGTATCTCATAGCCAGATGTAATAAAATCAACAAACCTACAACAAAAGCAGGTGCAGGTCAAATGCCGTACTCTGGCATTACTTCTGTTCACATTACACAGGTCAACAAAAACATTTTTTTGTAATCATCCCAAACCACAACACACTTTTCTAACCCATTTTTTTTTCATACTGATTTCAGATCTGCTTTCAGTTTTTTTTCAGTCACATCAACTTTCTGAATTATGAGTACATTTTAGTTTGCAATAGATTTGCATGCGGTTTTTATTATACCACAGGCACCAATCAAGTAACTGTTTCAATATTTTCAGTGTGAAGTCAGACAGGCGCACACTGTGGCATAGATAT
>JBBJLS010104138.1:0-19808 GCA_037577275.1 Bryconaethiops microstoma
AGGTAACCCTGAAGGAGTTGCAGAGTTCCACAGCAGAGACTGGAGTATCTGTCCATAGGACCACAAAAAGCCATACACTCCATAGAGTGGCCAGAAAAAAAACATTACTTAGTTTTAAAAATAAGAAGCCATGTTTTGAATTTGCCAAAATTAATGTGGGCAACTCCCCAAATGTATGGAGGAAGGCGCTCTGGTCAGATGAGACTAAAATTGAACTTTCCGGTCACCAAGGAAAATGCTGTCTGGCGCAAACCCAACACATCCCATCACCCCAAGAACACCGTCGCCACAGTGAAACATGGTGTTGGCAGCATCATGCTTTGGGTATGTTTTTTAGCAGCAGGTACCGGGAAACCGAGTCGAGGGAAAGATCGATGGTGCTAAATACAGGGATCTTCTTGATCAAAACCTTTTTCAGTCTGCCTGTGATTTGAGACTGGGACAGCGATTCACCTTCCAGCAGGACAAAGACCCGAAGCATATTGCTAAAGCAACACTCAAGTGGTTTAAGGGTAAACATTTAAATGCGTTGGAATAGCCTAGTCAAAGCCCAGATCTCAGTCCAATTGAAAAACTGTGGTCAGACTTGAAGATTACTGTGAGATAGAGGGCCTGCAGCAAGCACTTCAAGAGTCCTTTGTGACTCACAGGGAGCTCAACCAAATCTGTCAGCAGCTCATGTCTCTTACTCAGGCCCATCCGGAGCTAGCCGCAGAGTCAAGGGTTCCACGAGCAGTGGCCTGGTCTTCCCTCACTCCTCCTTCAGCCACCAAGCCCAATGAATGGAATGGAATGGACAGGAAGTGCGATGTGTTCCTGACTAACTTGTATCTGTTTTTTGAGTTCCAGCCTAACCACTACACCACAGACAGAAGCCGCATCACACTTCTTATCTCACTCCTCACTGGGCAGGCAGTGGAGTGGGCCACAGCAGTCCTGAGAGCAGATCACGATTCAGCCCACTCCTACCCCAAGTTCACCCGCCAGCTCAGGGCCGCCTTCCAACACCCGGACAGCGAGGTGGAGACAGACTTCTGTCTGTACCATCTGTGGCAGGGAGACCATTCGGTGAACAGCTTAATTCCGCACCCTGGCAGTGCAGACCATCCAGGAAACAGTCAGGAAAATAGTGAATAGAGGGAGGAACTCACATGGAACCACCGTCATCTCCTCCACCACTCCAACCGTTTCCCGCCTCACTATTCAGACTCACATTCAATTGGGTCACGAATGGGTTGATTTGGGGGTGGCAGGGAACTTCATCGACCAAGCTTTTGCTGCCTAGTTTGGTGTGAGACTGGAGACATTATCCCAGCCGATCAACATCACCGCCATCAACAGTCGGCTCTTGGCATCCAGCACTATCACCCACCAGACCTCACCTCTCTCCCTCATCATCAGTGACCACAAGGAGAACATCCGACTTCTCGTCACCTCTCTCACCTCTCCTCCCATCCTACTTGGACACCCCTAATCCTTAAATAGGGGGGTCTTCAGGCGATGGCTGGAACATGCTTTGGGAGTCCGAGGCCCCCGATGCCGACACCTGGTGGGACGAGCGGTCCAAATACCAACTCACCAACCCTTCAATCTGGCCATCGTCCTCCTTCTAGATGCGGTATAATGCCGCGGTCGTCTCTTCCAACGAACTCTCGGTCAACGAACAAAAGGCTCTGGAGGAGTACATCGCTAAGGGACTTTGCCACAGTACCATCAGGCCTTCCTCTTCTCCTGCTGCTGTGGAGCTCTTCTTCGTCAAGAAGAAAGACGGGGCCTCCGAGCCTGTGTCAACTATCAGGGGCTCAACAAAATCACTGTCAAGAACCGTCACCCTCTTCCGCTTACTAGTACCGCCCTGGACGCCTTATCTGTGCCTCCATCTTCACCAAACTGGACCTCCAGAGTGTCAGAGAGGGCGATGAGTGGAAGCTGGGGTTCATTACCCCCACTGGCCTCTACGAGACCCTTGTGATGCCCTTCCGCCCATGCAACAGTTCTGCCATCTTTCAACAGTTCATAAACAACGTTCTGTGGGACATGCTGGGCTGTTGGGCTTTCGTCTACCTGGACGACATTCTCATCTACTCACACACCATCGAGGAACAGCATGTGAGAGCAGTGCTAAAGAGGCTGCTGGCCCATCAACTGTTCTGTAAGTTGGAGAAATGCGCTTACCGCCAGTGCTCCACCACAATCCTGGGGTTCGTCATCTCTGATAAGGGTGTGGCCATGGATTCCCAGAAGCTGGATGCTGTGCGTAATTGGCCCCTACCCAAGACGCTTAAGCAGCTTCAGGCAAGCAGCTCAACCCCTGACAGGCATGGTGGGCATTGTTCTTTCCACTTTTCAAAAACACCAAGGCTTTTCAAAAACACCAAGACTTTCCAAAAACACAAGGCCAAGCTGCCCCAGATGGACCCCGTGCCTCTTCGCTGAGAACTGGAGGATTGTGTCTCTGTACAATTGACTCTTCAGCCGGAAGCCCTCCACTGGAGTCACTTCTCAGCTATTGCCGGTCACCCAGGCACCAAGAAGACCCTGTTCCTCCTCCAACGGGCCGAAGACATAACCAACCCACCACTGGTGACCTCCAACCTCTCCCGGTCCCTCGACGGCTGAGCTCTCCCACAACCTCCTCACCTCTGCTGCCATGGGGCTCAGTCCATTTGAGGTATGCCATGATTTCCAACCTCCAATGTTTGAACACCAAGAAGTGGAGGTTGATGTACCATCAGCCCAACAGTTTTGGCACCATTGACAACCAGCGGGCCAATGAACGCTACACTCTACAGCACCCCATCAACACCCTCTGGGTGACAGGGTTTGGCTCTCCACAAAAAACCTCCACCTCCACACTGAATCACAGAAGCTCACCCCTTGGTTCATTGGCCCCTACAAGATCACTCATCGGATCAACCCTGTCACCTACCGGCTCCAGCTGCCTTCCTCTCTCCAGGTTCATCCTGTTTTCCACATTTTGCAACTTAAATCTGTCTTCTTCTCTCCTGTCACCCCAGGTCCCTGCGCCCCAGCCCAGGATCATCGACGGTGGTCCTGCCTACACCGTTCGTCGAATCATTGACTCGCGATTCTGTGGCCAGGGCACCCAGCACTTAGTTGACTGGGAAGGCTATGGTCCAGAAGAACAGTCATGGGTCCCCGGTCGGTTCATTCTGGATCCCTTCTTAATTCAGGACTACCGTCGTCAGGTATCCTTCCAGCCAGGTCTGTGTGGTGACGGTCCTGGAGGGGGGGTACTGTCACACACATCAGTCACGTGACGTGCATGGGGAACTGGAAGATATATAGATCAGGAAGTGGTAGGTAGTCCGTGCTCAATCATTGAGTGTTCAGCCGACCCATATCACCTCGACTCCAGCTGGTACCATGAGTACTCCAGTCTTTCCTCACCTTACCTCTTTCACTTTGTGTGTGAGTAAGAACGCGGGTTCCCGGTGGGAATCTCTACTCTCGGTTGAGACCGTTTACATAACTGCGTGGTCTACCAACTCTTGCGTACATCCGCATTTGGGTTCATCCACTACGCTACGCTGGGCTAACAGTTCGGCCAGTTCTTGACAGTAGGGCAGGGATAGCTGCGGCCTCCTCAAAAGATAAATGTGAGAAGGACCAAACTGGGAGGAGATACTGATTGGACCGTATGCTGTGAATGTACTGCAACTGAATGATGTCGGCAATATGGATTTATTGTTTCACAAAACATGACAGATGTATCCTGAGTTCGTTGCCAATTATCAGCTACTTGACAAATGGGCAAAAATCTTGCCATCTATTCCCACTGCCCTTGGACAATGACACATGTGGAATCAAATAACAAAACATCAAATAACATGTTTTGCTCAGGTGTCAGGTTAACCAGGGTAGCACACGTCTGTGTTGACCAAAATAAATGAGAACTATATAACTTTCCTGTTGAACTCCTTCTCTATATCATCTAAACTCAATCACTATCTGGTCCTAAATTAACATGTGAAGTACAGTACTGGGAATCAGGCTCCATGAACTTTAAAAAAGAGATGGACAAAATTTACTCCTGCAAAAACGCAGCACTTATATCACCAGTCTGCATATAGCAATTGATCAGGGGTGTATTTAACACACTGGTAAGGGGTTAGAAATCCATCTGCTACATCCCTCTCCACAACAGTTAATCCACCGGGGGTTAAGATTAACAGAGTGAGTAGCACCTAATGTATATCGCTGTATTTTTTATTAAGATAAAGTGCCATACCTAACATGTACCCACCATGGACTCGCTGACCACTCTGAAGTGACATTGTTTCTAAAATTAATCTCGGGCATCAGATGCATCTGAGCCGAACCAACCTCTCATCCACCCCCTTCTCTTCTGGTCAGGGCTTCTCGGTTTTGGACATTCTACTGCTAAATAGTCTTTCTCATGGCAGTTAAAACATTCTTCTGGGTCATGATTTGGGTCCTCATGCTTGCCCTCGTCCACATCATACTTGGCCTATGCCTCGTCTATACTTCTGTTCAAAATTGCCTCCCCCTGGAAGGCCTAATACATCCTCATAGCAGTTATATGCAGTTCCTTGTCGGTTTTGTTCTTTTGTTTTATCTCTTAGATTTTGATGTTAGCTTGTGCATGCAGGGTGTAACAATATCTGACAGTCTGGCTTCTTCCCACGCAACACATTGTTGTTTTACAATCATTTTAATTTCAGTCCTCAGGCTGTTCATCACACTGTTCCACCTCATCTCCCAGTGCACATGGCTGGAACCGAATTTCTGACAGAACACCAGGAGACCATCTGCAAACTTAATGCCAGAGTCTCTGGGATTTTGAAGATGGACCATAGCACTTTTAATTTTGGCCTCAGACCAGGGATGATGAACCAGGTGGGTACTCTGAGTTCCTGCTACCTCAATCGCAGTCATTTGCTCGACCCTTCTGTCCCTTTGTCTTCACTCCTTCTTCTTCGATTGGAAACAGGGGATCGGGTGCATGGTCAAGGTAATGGTCAACACGAAATCTCTGCAGGATACAAAGAACAATTTCTCTGAGTAGAATTACCCATTCGAATCTTTTCTGCATCTGCCCTTTTTGTATTCTCTGCTGCTTCAGCGTGCAATTGCTTTGACTTCCCTTTTCTTACCCTACGTTCAGCTTCCTCTACTATTATGCCTCTGTCCATACTCTCTGAGCCATACTCCTCCATATACTCATACTTAGTTAAGTTAAAATAAGATGTCTCCCCATTGAATAAGATGTCTCCCTATTGGGTGCCTTGCCAGAAGAGTTCTCCGTCCGCACGTTCTTTGCTTCCTTTACCCTAGACTTGGTTGTCACTGGTGTACAGGTTGACTTTTGCCTCAGCTTTGGTTAAAAGGCAGGGGAGACGGTATTCCCTGTGCTCCTGTGAGCTTAAATAAGCCGTCACTCCCCAGTGTTCGGCAGCAATCCCTCAGTGTGCTCCCCTCAGTTCAGGGAACCGATTGGTGACAGTCCAGGGCCTCTACTGTCAGCCCTCTCTTCTCTGAACAAAGCGAGGTAGAGGCTGGAGAACTTTTCACCTGTGCAGGTGCTCTGTTGTGGAAAAACAAAGAAAACTGCTCAATCTTCAGTGGTGAAAAAAACCACTAGTCCCCTCAACCTTTGCAAGCGCTTTTATTTCTTGTAAGAAAGGATGCAATTCTCAGAATGCAAGGTAGTTTGACAGAATAGAACAAAGCTCAAAATGAACTTGCTACACTTCTATGCTAAGAAAAGTGAGTGTGCTGAGATGGAAGAAAAGGGTGCAAGGCTCGGTCATGATCCTGTTAAAATTGGATTTTGAGCATCTTAACAATTCATGACAAGCAGGATGAACCTCGAGGAGTATGCCCTCAAGGTCATATACTTCAGTAATTTTCTACCTTGTACTTTCAGTGGTCGAAATTAAATGTTACATGATAAGCACAATAAGCAGAACATTTTTAAAATTATATTTGTCTACTTATTACTCTCTTTAATCCACTGTTCTTTTATTTTAATGCTCAGCTGCATTGCAAAGGGCAGTCACTGTCATTGTACTCCAGGTTTTGCTAATTTTTGTATTTTCTTTTTCATAAATGATCTTAATATAAAGCTTTTCTCTGTTATAGTATGCTATTTACATGCTGAATCATGACATTATATTTTAAATAGGATGGCATTTGTGTTTGCATTTGATAGTTTAGAATGTAGTTTGCTATAGATATGGGCATCTACCAGTACTAGACTTTCACATGTATCTTTTTTTAAGTTGATCTTTTACAGCAGTTGTGTTCTGAAATTAGTCTGTGCTATGCTATGCCCAGATGTAAAGAGGGAACTTCACATAATTAGATATTTTTACAAATATCATAAGGCCAATATGCCATTCTCAGAAAGTTTCTTTGGAAGTTTGGAGGAAAGGTGCTCATCAGAAAGAAGATTTGATCTCATCCGGAAATCTTCTGAATGAATTTTTGTGCCGTTTCATCATTTTGCAAAGACCACAGTAATGCACTTTTGCAAGCTTGACTTTGATGGCTTGTTCTGACAATCAAAAGTTTAAGCTAAATTTTTACCAACGCTTCTGAAAACTAGGCCTATTAGTGAGTTTTACATTCTTGTTCCTTGTCCATGTGATGCAGACAAAAGGAACAAAGGATTGCTCTTTTACATCATCTGTCCATGTTAATGGGAGTGTTTGAGAATTAAATTACCCTGAGCAGAGGCTACACCCACAGCCGTTAAGTTGAAATTACTGCACTGAGTGTGTGTCCGTCTTTTGTCTTGCTCTGGGGAACCACTGCATCACCTTTGAAGATTATAGGGATTTGAAAAGAAAATTTATTTGCATTAAAATTCAGGTATATTAGTTTGTATCTGAGTAAGCTCCATAACCCTTCCTTTGTAAATGTCACTCACAGAAGTTATGCACTTGCTATACTGCAGAAATTGTGAATTGCTCTGTTTGTTAACAAGCACCATTCCTTCAGTGAGAACAAAAAATTTAAAGTTATGGAAAAACCTCGTGGAAAAATGCCACAAGGTGGCATCAAACACCAGTCATCAAATCAAGTCTCTATGCACTGGAATTGAGTTTTCAGCGCAAGAGAAACTGAATCACTACTTTTTGTCAAATGAAGTGAATATTCTTTGAAACGGCACCTGTTAACTCTGTTCTTCTGAAAAGAATGTTCTTACATGACAAACAACTGTTTTAAACTCGTATCATGTCAGAAATGTCATTCTGATGTCCCAAAAGTCATGTCAGCTTTATAAATTACTTCTGAAGCACTTGCCATGAAATGTTTGTTTCTTTACAAAAATCGCTGGACACATACAAGAGTGGTTAAAGTAGTCTGTGCTTTCTACATAGAGTTTGATCTTTTAGATTTGGCAACACCATATTGAATGGGTTAAATGCAAAGAAAGAATTTCACACTGTTCACACTGTGCGCTGTGCTGTGGTGTGTTCACATGTGACTATAATGGTAACTTTACTTATTCATGTTTGTAAGTGACCCATAAGTGACTTTATTGTGAGTGAATGTGTGCCTTCTTTGTAGCTATAATAGCTTCCAGTCTTCTTGGAAGGCTTTCCACAAGATTTTGAAGTTTCTCTGGGAATTTGTGTTAATTCATTTTTTAGAGCATTTATGTGGTCAGGTATTGATCCAGGACGAGAAGGCGTGGCTCAGAATCTCTGTTCTAGTTCTTCTCAAACATGTTGGATGGGGTTGAGGTCAGGGCTCTGTGCAGGCCAATCAAGTTCTTTCAACCATGTCTTAATGGAGCTTGCTTTGTGCATTGGGGCACAGTCATGCTGGAATAGAAAATGTTCTTCCCCAAAGTTGGAAGCATGGCGTTGTCCAAAATGTCTTGGTGTGCTGAAGCATAAAGATTGCCCTTCACTGGAATAAGGCGCCTAGTCCAAACCCTGAAAAACAGGTCCCAATACTTTTGCCCATATAGTGTATGTGGTCCTAGATAGGATCTTATATGGATCACTGTGATGACCTGACCCATCATCAGGATTGTATTATGGTATCTGCCCCAAAGACTTCTTTTTTTACAAGGATGTAAATGCTTTTTTTGAACATAATTATAAATAAACAAGAACACTGTAACTCACTGGATGTGTGCACTCTAATTATCGTGTTTCTTCACTTCTGTTCCCACTCACTCATTTGCAGTCACATACAAAAAACTAATATGAATCATCAAGGCAGAAGATTGGATCTGAAAAAAAACGACCCATTAATATAGATTTGAATAAGTTTGTGTGTCTGGGGCTCCCAAATGATGCAACAGTCTAAGGACTAGCTTGTCCAGTGAGGTTACTCAAGCAGCTATTAAAAGAAGTAGTGGCTGGCTTAATGTTTCTAAGAGGAATCACCTGCTGGCCATCACCCTCCCAGTGTTGGTAGTAGTGTATGCTTGGGTCTAGTTTGCAAGATGGAATTGATCACAACAAAAGAATAGATCTGTGTTATACCGTGGGGAAAAAAATAAATCAATTAAACAAACAAGCAAGTTACAATTGGGCCATGGCAATGAGTTCAGATACAGTTATTAGTAATTAAGTGGAATGTTTGGTGTAGTTTAGAGTAATGCACTGTGAATTCTACAGCAACATTCAAGTCAAGCAGGTTTTTATTGTCATTTCTACCATATACACACAGTACACAGTACACATCTGCTGACTATCAGCAGTAGTCAATTAAATATGTTTGGAGTTGATAACACTGAAAAATGAGATTGATTAAAGAGAAAAAGTATTCAGACTTGAGACGGCCAGCTGCACTTTCAGAAAGAAAAATGATAAGCAAACTTAGTGATATATTGCTGCCAACAGTGTTAGTGCTACAGTGATGACTTGTCATGTTAAATGATATTATATTCATGCTAAATGTTAATGATATCCTAAATGCTACCATCATTAATTGCTGCGGAGAATTCTGTTAGGGTAGTAAAATACTGATAGAAGAACTAACAAGCTGGGAAACACCAGTATATTATATAGTTTTGCATATAGTGATTAGTAAAGGGGAGCTTGTGCCTTACATTTCGCTTAATGAAAAAGGAGCGTTTTGCAAGTGGCTCAGGCCATGTCCACACATACACGGGTATTTCTGAAAATGGAGATTTTCCATAAAAAAAAAATTGCGTCCACACGAGCACGTTTTCAAAAATATCTCTGTCCATACTCAATTGCAAAAAACGCTGTCAAAAGCATGTCAAGGCAGCAGGTGCCGATATAACCTTAAACCGTATAGCATTGGTGACCAATCAGAAGCCTTGGAGGGGGGGATGTCATTACCAGAGACAGTGTCTGTGTTGAATACAATAGCATGAGTATAAACATACCAAAACTTCTAACAAGGTTGAGAGCAGTAGTACTTTGCATACGTCATATGAGTAGCGCACAGTATGACGTAAAACGGTCCATTTTTCAAAATCTTCGTTTTTCTTGACCACACGTAAACGCAGAAACGAAGTTTTCACTGACCCAAAACGACATTTACATGTGGACGAAAGGCCAAAATGAATGGAAAAACCTCTGTGTATGTGTGGACATGGCCTAAGACATTTCAAGTGATTCCAGCACACACTGATGTTAGCAGACAATGTCAGAGCTAATGGCACTGATCTGATTTGAAGTCTGCGGTCTGAAACATTTTACATGTAAATTACAAAGACATTTTTGCCCTTAATCAAAAAATAACAATCACAAGGACAAGGAATGTGTCATGTCGGGTATGCAAGCTTCTCAATGAACAAACGCAGGGACCTATCCTGGAGGACCTTCGCTCCAGACGAGAGTGGGGAGGGGCTCGGCTACCCGTCTGAGACACTAGATGAAGTTTTGAGGCACACTCACACGGGTGGCCAGTCAAGTTGCTCCACACACAGTCGAGAGGCTGGGGTGAGCGTTGCTCACCAATCACGCCTGCAAAGACAAGTGAGAGAAACAGAGATAAGGCAAACTGTCACTGACTCGTGCAAGTGCCAAATGGTGCTTCAGTTCGTGTAGATCCTCCAGTAAGATTCTGCTCTCCAGCTGCCACCTGGAGTACGAGGGTTGGAAATAGCAGGAAGCACTCGTGACACAAGTCTGTTTCTCCTTTCTAGGAGCACAGGCGTTAGATAAGGTTTTCAATACCAAGTAACAAGAGACAGGGGCGCTAGTGCACATGCGTACAGTATAATGGTATTTGTTAAGTTCTCCTCTCTGAAGTTCGATTAATACTAATATTATACCGCATTTTATCCATGAGTAGTCAACAGTAGGTGTTTATCTTGTTTGTGCAATCTTAGTGAGCGGACAGTTTGAAGATGCCGAAGCCTAGTGTCTCTGGTAAAGGCAGAACTGCCTACTGCCAAACCACTGGAGCTAATGCTAACGCAAACACTGGCTCTGTAGACGAGACCCCCGCTGAGTCAGTGGAGCCTTTGAGGAAAACTTATGCCATGTGCAAAGAACTGCCGGCACCAGACCATGCACCATCCTAGCATGTATTCATCACTTCCAAGTGAATAAGCTAATTCTGCGTCGCAGCAGACTACAAGCCATGGAGTACAAGAGAGATAAAGTTTAGATTTTTCCTGATAACACCAGTGAGGTAAAGACCCAGCGCTGTGTTTTTCAGGAGGTAATGCAAACCCTCAGAGATAAAGGAATCACTCTGCGATACCCAGCTAGACTCCAGATTCATCGCAGCGGATGAGCGCCCATAGTTTTCACCGACCCGAAGGAGGCAGTGCAATATCAGGAAACAAACAATGCACATGAAGGGGAGTAGGCCCAAACATGACCTCTGTTGTGCTTATTTACAGAGCAATAATGTAGGGGAGAAGGGTGTCTTATACAGGTTCAATATGTTAACGTTATATTTCGCATTGTGCTCTGACTTCAGATAATGTCTTATTCACACCTGTTGTTCCAAGAGTCAGTTCTTAACAAGTGCCACAAACACTTTGGTACAGGTGTAGATATTGTGTATTTCTCCCCAACACTGATAATTCTGTTTAGCGATATCATACAGCATTGTTATAAATCTATCGAAGAGGAGACGGACTGTAATTGTTGGGTAGGTTCAGCCTATTTGCCCGGCAGCTCCTTTAACGATAGAAATGGGAAGTTTGGTGTCTGGTTCTGGGAGACACGAGGGAGGTAGGGTGGGGGGTAGTGTTTTTTGTTCTTGTTTTCGGTTAAGACAAACATTTACCTTGCACTGTGTTCTTAGGAGATTGCCAGTTCGTTCTTATTGTTTACTACATCTGTGCATGACTTTAACATTTAATTTATTATTTTTGTATGCAGAAGTCTCACTCAAACGCAACAGGGGGTAAAGATATTACGGTAGTCTCATGGAATGTCAAAGGGCTTGGGCATGCTGTTAAGAGAAACAACATCTTTAAACATCTCAAGTCATTATCTGCAGATATAATCTTCTTTCAGGAAACCCATATTAAAGCAAGTAAGGAACGTAGACTATGGTGTAGTTAGATATCGCAAGTCTTCCAGTCACCATTTATTTCTCATGCCCGTGGAGTTGCCATTCTCTTCAGGAAAAATATCCCTTTTCAACTCAATTCACTAGTCTCAGATCCCTATGGCAGATATATCATAGTATCTGGCACCATCAATTCATTTTCATTAACCTTTCTTAATATTTATGGACCAAATGTAGATGAACCAAACTTTTTCAGGAAAGTCTTGGTTTTAATTCCAAATGGCAGTAACTCAAACTATTTAGATCCCTATTTAGACAGACTGTCTTCCTGTCCCCCACCTTATATTACATCAGTGCAGGTCTTAAACCATTTGATTAAATTTAGGAATCTAGTAGATATTTGGAGAATGCAGCACCCCACTGACAGGGACTATTCCTTCTTCTCCAATGCTCACAAATTTTACAGTAGGATAGATTTTCTTTTGATTGATTCTCATTTAACCCCCCACATCACCATCACAAAATACCATAGTATTTTAATTTCTGATCACAGCCCCTTGTCCCTAAACCTTTATCTTCCTAAACGAACCTACTTCTTGGTGCTTTAACCCTTCCTTACTTGTAGATAAGTAATTCACTCAAAGCTTCACTATTAGATTAAAAGAAGTTTTAGAAACCAATGATAATGGAGAAGTGTCGGATTCTATACTTTGGGAGACAATAAAAGTAGTTTCAGATTCATAATCTTGTATGAATCTGCTGCCAAAAAGGAGGGAGAGGGGTGGCTATCAGAGATTGAGAATATCCTCCCTGCTCTGGAATCAATATATCAGGCCTCCATATCCCCCACAGACTACAATTTAATAATGAAGCTTAAATATGAGTATAATAGTATCCTGGGGGTCAAATAAACAACCTGCTTTTGAAACTGAGACAAAAGCACTTTGAAATTGGGGATAAACTGGGCGGGCTTCTATCGCGACAGCTTAGGGGTGCCCAGGTGTTAAGGTCAATTCGCTGCGGTATTGGCACTCTGTTAACCAATACCAAGGAAACAAATCATTGCTTTGAAGAGTTTTGCAGGGATCTTTATTCTTCCAAGTGCAACATCACTCAGTCTGATTTAATCCTCTTTTTGACTCTCTTACACCGCCAAAACTTAGTGACCCTGCTAGGAAAGATCTGGATTCTGACTTTACATTACCTCTGCCGTTAAGTCATTTACACCTGGTAAGGCCGCCAGGCCAGATGGATTTGGTTGCAAATTTTTTGTGACATTCTTGCCCCACTTCTCTTGAGAATGATATCCAGCTCCAAGAGAACAGTTTGCCTAAAACACTAAATGACCTAATATCTCCCTTATTTTAAAGAAAGCTAAGGTGGAGACAGACCCAGCCAGCAACAGGCCCATCACATTTCAGAGGTTTGACAGGAAGATTGTAACTAGAATGCTGGCTAACTGGCTAAACAGGTATTTGTCATCTATTATTCACCCTGATCAGACAGGATTTATCCCAGGTAGATTTTCTTTTTTGAATGTCAAACATCTTCCTAATATTATGTACACCAGACATGAAAAGGCCAGTAAAGCAGCAGTTATATCTATTGATGCACAAAAGGCCTTTGATCAGATTGAATGGCCTTACATGTTTGAGACACTGAACAGATTCAGGTTCAGTGAAATATTCATATCCTGGGTAAAATTGATATATGCCAGCCCAGTGTGCTCTGTTACAACAAATGGTGATAAATCACCTATGTTCCCTCTACATCGGTCAGTTCAGCAAGGCTGCCCTCTTTCGCCGGCCCTCTTCGCTGTTGCATTGGAACCCCTCGCCATACTATTAAAAAGGCATCCAAGTATCAGTGGTTTTAAGTTGGGAAACACCTATTAGTCTGTATGCCGATGATGTGTTGCTGTTTCTCCAGAACGCAGAAATATCAGTCCCCCCTCTCCTAGACTTAATCATCTCCTTTGGGAAACTATCAGGATATACAATAAACTAGACTAAAAGTGACCTCATGCCTCTGTCAGACACCTATACATCAGGGTTCTTAGAAAGTACACCATTTAAAATAGTCAGGAATCACCTAACTTATCTTGGTCTAACAATACCTAAAGATCCTAAACTAATATTTAAGATAAATTTTTTGGAGTTTGTTCTAAAACTCAAACAGGACTAGAAGTGGAAAATGTTACCACTGTTTATGATTGGTTGCATGAATTCAATCAAAATGGTCTCCCTCCCCAGGTTTCTTTACCTTTGTCAGAACCTCCCCATATTTCTCACATCAGCTTTTTTCAACTCCATAATCTTATCCTATGTTTGGAATTATAAATATCACAGGATATCGAAAATACATTTGCAAAAGTCTAGATCTGATGAGGGCCTTGGCCTACCTATATTTGGATATTATTAGTGGGCTGCCAACATCAGAGCTTTAATGCTCTGGCAACAAGGGACCCCAGGTCACCTGGTCTCAGGGGCCCCCCAGTGACTACACAAAGAGTTTGGTTCTGTTGTTGATTCTTCCTTAACAGCCCTGTTTTTCTCCAAGGTGGAGAACCCCAGAACCTTAAAAACACTGGGTTTTGTCACAAAAAACTCTCTCTGAATCTTAAATCAGGTCAGAAATGTGTTCAAATTACCTGAGACTTCAATGCAACTCAATGCCCTCACGGTTAGACAAAGCTTATCACACCAGGAGGAAGAAGGGGCTGATTTCCATACGAGACCTCTATATAGAAGGAAAATTCACCACATTCGCTTTATTGAGGGAGAAATTTGGGCTACCTCATTCACATTTCTTCCGTTACCTCCAAATCCGACAGTACGCTAAATCTAAACTCCATAACTTTGAAATCCTTCCAACGGAACATGTGTTTTTTGATATTCTCAAGAGTCCTCCAGAATCCAGACACCTCGTTACTAGATTCGTATGTCTGTTTGATGACTGTGCTGTAGCCTCCACCGTGAAAATTGTGGAGGCCTGGAAAGAGGAGTTGGGCATCGAGCTGCCGGAAGCCGCTTGGGGCAAGTGTTTGTCTACAGTAAGGGATTGCTCTGTTAACTCTAGGCATCAGCTGATTCAGTTCAAGGTAATCCACCGTTTTACTCCAAAGCCAAGCTGCATTGAATCTACCCCACCGTTTCGCCACTGTGTGATAGGTGTCAGGTAGCCGTGGGTACGCTTTCACATTGCTTCTGGTTCTGCCCCTCATTGTCAGAACTCTGGGCTAAAATATTTGAGTGGTATTCAAAAGTGATGTTTTTCAGCTTTTCAACAACAATCACTTGCATAGATGTAGGTATGGTTAAGACACAGTGGGTTTTAAAGTAAAGATAAGGGGCTTGCATCAAGCTGTGCCTGATGAGAAGGAGCTTTGGGGAGGCATGTCTTCAAAGCCCCTCTCCCAAAGATAGTGGCAGAGATCTGAAGGACTCAGAGAGAGCTTAATGAGCACAGGTACAAAGTCTTTGCCAGTGCATCTTTGCCTCTCCTTCCTCATATAGTAATGGTAATCAAGACTAAATGCATAAACCTCATAGGTGAAAAATGCAAAAATCAAGGCATGAAAAAGGAAGAAATTACTAGACTTTTATTTCCCTCATCACATGCCAGTGCAGTAAAGTTAAGAGAAGTGCTAAACATATGACATGAGGTCATTGCAGAAGCTACTGTATTCTGTATTCAGATGTGAAAGGCTTTACAATAAGCAATCAGCGTCTGTAAATTTGCTCTAATGGCATTTAAGAAACAAAACTGCTGGCATTGCCATTTCACTTAACCTTCATCAGACTCATCCCATTTCCTTTATTACTTTGAACTGGTGAAGTGAATAAATTTTTTGTGAAGACTTTGCTGTGCTATAGAAAGATATCCCAACATTGCATACAGTATATTGTACATTTCAACAGTGGACTTCAGGCAACAGACAAAGAAAAATACTTTTTTTGTGTTTAAATACAGATACTATGACGGTAAACACAAATGGCCTATTTTCCATTTGAGTTGAAAGGGAATTTCACAGTTGTCAAAATTCTGCATAATTAAATAGCTAAGATCTAAACAAAGTTATTCAGAGTGGTTTGACGTGAAATGTGCCATTCTAGAGAAAAGAGTCAAGATTGTTATTAACAGGGTTGATAACAACCGGACACCTGAAGCATTTACACTGTATGACAGCTTCGAGAAAACGTTTTAGGGTAAAATATATTTGATATATATTATAAATATATATATATATTAGAATATATTTAAAAAATACACGCATTGTGATAAGGTACATAGCACCCAAAAACCTTTTTTCTAGATTTACAACTATTTTAACATTATTTATATCATATATAGTGGTAGCGGTGTTGGCTCTCAGCAAAAAGGCTGTTTGATTCCAGTCCAAAGACAAGCATGTCAGGTAAATTGTGAATGTGTTTATCAGTGTCTCCCCTGCGAGGCATTGGCAACCATTTCAGGGTTTATCTTCTTTTCAACCTCTGCCTGCTGGGATAGTTTCAAAGTTTCTCTACAATAAACCATTTCACATCAAACCTAGATGACTTTGTTTACAATTATTAAATTATACAGAAAGCTTGAAAAAATCAATGTAATTCCTTTTTAAAAAATGAGAGGAAATTTGGATGAGAAGCAAATTACCATCATGAATGCAAAGAAAAAACTTGTAACACATTCAGCCTGTGTCGTTACAGCTATATGAAGTAAGGATCACTTCATATGTCACACGATTAAATCCTGCTCTTGGGTTCATCTTATGGATCATGTTTAAAACACTGAATTAGCCCTAAATCACTTTTTCTTAAAACTCTATTTGTGTATTGGGATTTTAATTAGTCTTAATCACTTTTGTTGAGGTTTTATGGTGTAACCAAATGCCTGGGCTCTCTTTGAAGTATCTTACAATTGTAAATTACTTCCACTGTACAATCCACTGCAAGCTAATGGAACTCAGTAAAATGCAAGGCTTCAGAGGAGACTTTTTAATTGCAATAATGTAATTAATGAGGAATGATTTATGCTCCGCAGACATAGAGGTTACTTCTTTTGTAATGGTATGAAACATAAGGAAACCCCCTAATTGATTCTTTTATGTTTGAGGTCTACAGGCTGATCTTTGTTGCTTCACTTAAAGTATAGCTTGTATTGTTCCAAAGAACTTGGAACAACCTGTTTTAAAACTGTACGAGCGGTTTTTCCTCATGCATTGTGGTGGGTGGTTGGAATACACAGTGTGGCCTTCCATGGAGTCACCCAGCCACCACAGAACTATTTCGAAGTTGAAAAGCTTGACTTTCATGCACAAATTGAAGAAAATGGGATTCATGTAAACATCGTTTTGTGTTATAATATTTCTAAGAAACAAGCTATTTGATAAATAGCAGTGTGTGGCATTTAGGCTATCTCTAGGATCTCTAGCAGCATTCTTTTCATTCCTCAGTTTGGTTTTGATATTTGCTATCACTGTTTCCATGAAACATCTGAGCACCACTGCATAAGACATTTCCTTCAAATGTAATTACATTTAGGTCACCTTTATTCCACAGCAGCAGTCTGGAATGACAACCAAGTCAAGCAGAACCTAGTTTAGCCAGTGTAATGAGAATAGTTCAGACATTGACATGTGACGGCGGTGTGCAATCCATTCAACAGTTCTTACATAAAGACTAATGGCATTTCTCTGTGGACCATACGTCCAGAAAGGTTCCACTTGGCTACTGGAGAGCAAAAGACATGTGGAAAGATGTTAGCTAATTCTGAAAGTACAAATTTTGGTATTTGATTTTGTTTATGAAATTTTAAATCATGACCATTGCAAGATGACAGGAGAAAAGCTAACTATTCTATGGGGCAGGGAGCTCAATACCCTGCACACAGTCTTAAACATTTAGGCTTTGGTCACAATGCAGTGCCAATCAAATTAGCTTTGTAAATCAATTTCCTACATTTTTAGGCTTCAGTTACAAGTGACCAAATCTGATTTGTATGATCAGGCTGTAGCATTTGTTTATCAGTCAACGTATGAAGAGAACTGCCTCTGTCATGTCTGGCGTGCACGGGGAGTGAGGCGAGGCACGAATGCAGGTTCCATTAGATTTTTTTTCCTTTTCTTCCCCTCCCACAAATACAAAGACACAGACTCTACACAAAACCAAAACAAAAAGGCACAAGGGCCTAACCAAAAGCATACTAAACAGAAGACACATCGGGACTGGGTAGTGTGTGGGTAAATGTGATGGTAGACCAGCAAATGAATACAGAAACTCTTGTAACTTAAATACTAACCACACTCAGACATACACCAATCATAAAACCCAATCACTTAAACTAAACACAAGCTGACAGTGACTATAGACACAAACATACACATACTTCAAAATAGGAGTCCCATACATATCTAAATAATGACACTAGAGGCCGCAACCTGTGGACGTCACAGCCTCTTATTAATAGATTCCGGGTTGATCAGGCACTCTATAAAAAAAGTATAAAGTGAGTTTTAATAATGGTTTTCTATGAAACTGTAATTTGTAAATAATTTATTATTTATATACAGACAAATAAGATCGCCTATGAATCAGCACTCAGTTGCCAGAAAGATAGCATCCTTCTGTCCAATGCCTGTTTAAAAAATACTAGAAAAATATGTCAAACATTTTTAACAAAAGAACCTTTCAGTGCATGCTTCTTTAAAGTAAAAAGCAGATTTATATATTTTTTTCAAATCCATTATTAAGAAATTCTTTTTAGCTACAATGATTGGCTCCCCTAACAATTCCTATAAAATAAATGTAAGTGAAGAAGTGTGTGGCAGATGTGTGTTGATCTTAGATCAGTAAATGGCTACAAGAAAATAGCTGCTCACCTAGATTTGCCCATTTCCACAGTCAAAGCAATAATTAAAATGTTAGAACAAGGCTGGATGAGGACCCAAGTTTATCTTGCCACCATGCACAGTGAGGAGGACGGTAAGGAAGGTAAAAAGTTCACTGTTAGAGAACTGCAGCAAATAGTGGCATCTTGGGGTCACCAAGTCTCCATAACAACCATTAGATGCCATCTACAGCCAACAGGTTTTTTAGGTGTCACGGTTCTGGTCCGTGCCCGCTAGAGGGCGCCGGAGGACTATGGACTGGCCACTTAGATACTGAATCCTCTAACCCGTGTTAGGTTAAGGGTTTTCAGCCGGCTAGAGTGAATCATAATTAGTTCAGTTCCCTCATTGGTCCTTAGTTCTGTCTTCCCCTGTATTTAAGTTGTCCCTACCCTGTTTGGTTTGTGGGTCTTACCCTCGGGCTTTCTGTGTCTTCCCCTATTCCTAGTTTATATTCCTGGCGGGCCCTCGTGCCCTTTTCTGTTACACCTTCTTGGGATAAAAAAACTCGTTCATGTCAACTGTCTGCGCCTGTGCGTCATTCCCTATGCCTAGACACGGCCCTCATGTGACATTAGGAGGCATGCCAGGAAAAAGCCTTTTCTTTCCTACAGTCATAAACGTAAATATTTGGAGTTTCCTAAACGCTACTTGGACTTTAACTGGAACCGTGTGCTTTGGTCAAATTAGACTAAAATGTAGCTTTTTGCAACACCTCATAATAATGGGGGATGGGGGAATGTGTGATAGAGTAACTAGCTTGATACTGACGAGCCATTAGGTTGGCCCCTTCACGCTATTCATTAATGGCCTGGATCCCCACAGGACCACCAGTGAGCAGGTATTATTTGGGTGGTGGAACTTCTCAGCACAGCAGTGACTGTCACATGCACCAGAACACGTGACGTCAATCGGAACCGGAAGTGGCGTCACGCAGTAGGTATATAAACAGGAACAAATGGTAAGTCTGTACACAGACATTGAGTTTCATGCTCAACCCGTGTCGCCTCGTCTCTCTACGGTACCGTAAGTACTCTGGGTCTTCGACCATCTTTATATACCTATTTCTGTGTACATGTAATAACGCGGGATCCTTTGGTGGGAACCCTTACTCCTCGTGGGAGCGTTCTTATACTAACCTGTGTGAGTTACCAGCTCTCTCGTTTGTATCCGCGATTGGGCCCTTCCCTCACGCTACACCTGGGTGTCTACAATCGACTACATTCTCACCTGTGACAGTGACACTGACAATTGTCAACTACCAAGTGCACCTATATGGTAAATGAGTGTAGATCTCTAATAAGATACCTAATAAAGTGACTCCTCACTGTTTATGTATGTACAGTTGTGTTCAAAATTATTCAACCCCCACTGAAATTGAGTGTTTTGGTCAGTTTGACATGGATTTTGATCATTTCAGTCATCTTGTTTACAATTAAATCAAAGAGGCACTTGTAAGTCAGACAAA
>JBBJLS010104172.1:0-40823 GCA_037577275.1 Bryconaethiops microstoma
CCGAACTCATCCAACCATGTCTTTATGGAGCTTGCTTTGTGCACTGGGGCACAGTCATGCTGGAATAGAAAAGGGTCTTCCTGAAACTGTGTCCACAAAGTTAGAAGCATGGTGTTGTCCAAAATGTCTTGGTTTGCTGAAGCATTAAGACTGTCCTTCTCTGGATGTAAAGGGCCCAAACCCTGAAAAACAAGTGTGTCCCAATACTTTCGCCCACATAGTGTGTATTAGAAACACACAAACAAACAAAATATTTGAACATTTGTTACATTTCTTACTATACTATAGTCCCTGTAACACCATACTACATTGCAAAAACTCAGCTTATCACCTACACTGTAATAACGTACATCTACTGTTCTTTGAGCTTGCATATCTTGCTGGAGAGTCAGTTTGCTGTAGCTCAGTGCTACATGGCAGCAGTCTGATCACAGAGGACAAGGCACCATCTGGGAGGCAACCGTTAGTGTCTTTGCATTGCTGACAGTAAGAAACTGACATATTGGGGACTTAGGAGGAAGGCTGAGCAACATGATTCTAGCATAGCTCTTGTATGCACAGCCTTAAAGGGCCCATGTGCTATATGTTTTGTTGTATTTTCTTCTTTTTTTCTCTTTTTTTCTCCTTTTTGAGGTCCACTTATGACGTTTGTTTGTGTGTGTGTGTGTGTGTGTTTTCTTTTGCATCAAACAATTTTTACACAGGCATTACAGATAAACAGGTCATTTTTGTGACTATTTTTTTGTTTGTTTAAGGACCAATATATGAACAGTACTTTCCATTCTGATTGGTTGCCTTGTATTGTGTCTCATTCAAAAAGAGAAAACGTTCTTTAGAACTTCAGTGTGAGAGGGCAGAGCTAAGATACTGGACACAGAATACATGAATATGTGTAAATGCTTCTCAATGCTTTTTTAATGTAATGTGGGCACTTTAATAGACTTCACTTGTGTTATACACATCAAACATTTAGGGCCCAAACCAGTGACTTGTACATGAGTAACGCTTTAAAATTATTTCTGTACCAAACTGGGAGCCAGTGCAAGAACCTGAGAACTGGAGTGATGTCATCTCTTTTCATGGGTTTGGTTAGAACAGTGACTCCTACCATCCTTTGGGGGCAATTAATTGTATCTCATCTGGACTCTGGATTCAAACTGAATTATAAGCTACATAACTGCCTAAAAGGTACGGACATCAATTCTGGTCCTGGAGGACCAAAGGTCCAGCTACCTTTGCTGATTTCTTTGCACACCTGATTCAACCCATCTTTAATGATCAGATTTAGCAGGTGTCTTGGAGGAAGGAACTCACCAAAGGTAGCTGGACTTGGGGTCCTCCAGGACCGGAATTAATGATCCTACCCTTTAGGCAGTTATGTAGCTTAAAATTCAGTTTGAATCCAGAGCAAACTGAGTTGGACCTCCATCTACCAGAGCTGCAGCTGGACATACTTGCCTTTAGTACTGTGTTTATATTTGGCATTGAATAATGTCACATAGTAGAACTGGTGCAGGCAGCACCTGTACATAACCACCAATGGCATGTTGTAAAAGTTGCCATGGTGATAGGAGAACTGGTATAATAGTGAATGGGATGATTCTGCATTGCTGTCAGGATGAAGGCTTGTATCTCCAAAATGATAACTTCATGAGATATTCACATTTTAATAGAATTTTTAATGGAAGTTGTTTTTTCCAAGTTATTTTGATTTACTGTAAGAGTCAACTGTAATGTCTCGGCCAGCGGCCGGAAGAGGCCACCGTTGGTTAGTTTTGGTTACAGAGACTTTTATTTTGAACTGGATGTATGTTTGTGTCGTTTGTCACGTTGTCAGCTGTCCTGTGTTTTAGTTAAGTGATTATGTTAAATGATTGGTTTATGTTCTGTGTAGGTTTTGTATTTAAGTTCCTAGAGTTGTCCCTCATAATTACCCTCACCCTTTCCTCCTGTGTCCTTGTTTTTTGGTTTTTTTTTGTCTACTTTGAGTTAAAAGTCCCTCAAGCCTCTTTGGTTTTGTTATGGTGCAGAGTCTGTGTCCTTTCTAATAAAAAAACATCTCAGGAACTGGCGTCTTGCACCTCGCCTCACTCCCCGAGCAGCCAAAGACGTGACAGAAACGGGTATTTTCAAACTGCAAGGTTTTGGTTCAGCAGATGGTGTGGTGTGGAATGAACATTTAGTATTTGTACTTTGAACAGAATATCCCATTTTTTTTATTAGCTGAGTGAACTAATTAATATAATGTGCATACATGCTTTAATACAACATGCAGTGACTTCTGGGGGTTAAATGGGGAAAGTGTTTTTTTAAGACAAAAGGAGTCATTTTCAGCCTCTGCATAGAGGGGACTTGACAGGAGTCTTGAGGAAGACTTAACCCAGCCTGACAGCAGCCTGAAAAGATTTTCTGCTCTCAGGTTCAAAATAAACCTTTCCACTAACTGTCTGCAAACTTTTGTCTCAGGACTTCTGCCAACTATTCATGTCACCTAATAACCACAGTGATCTTTTTACTGCATGGAAATGTAAAAACATACAAAATCTCCGATAATGTCACTAAGCATTCCATCACAGCATGAAGCAGTAAAAGGACTTATGGAAACTGTGAAAATACTAAGTCCAAAAAACTAATGCTTTAGCAACGTCAGGATCGCAGTTTTGCATGGGTGTCACCCTCAAAACCCTCGGGGGGAACTAAAAATTAAATACATTAAATTCTTTTAAAAAATCTTAACTTTATCTCTTGCTTGCTTCCTTTCAATTTCTTTTCTGTGTATGTGCGCTACAATGTTTCCCGCTGTGTTCCTTTATGCCACTATTATAAAACCAGATATAGTTGCTATATTTGGTTGTTGTTTGGTGCCACTGGCTCTGCGTCACATCTGTGTCCTTCTGTCACTTGCTGTATTTCAGTCCAACAACACCTCAACGTTTCACACAGCCTATATATAAATAGCTTCTACAGTGTCAATACATAATCACGAGTCTCTACATATACAGCCTCCACACAGAGTCTCTACATATACAGCCTCCACACAGAGTCTCTACATATACAGCCTCCACACAGAGTCTCTAAATATACAGCCTCCACACGTCTCTACACATACAGCCTCCACACAGAGTCTCTACATATACAGCCTCCACACAATCTCTACATATACAGCCTCGACACTGAGTCTCTACATATACAGCCTCCACACAGAATTTCTAATATACAGCCATACCAATTCAAATGTTCATTCAAGAACATCTACATTACATGGAGGTTCTTTAAACTTTCAGTGGTTCATTTACTTTTCGATTCCTTAAAAAAGGTCCATACCAACAGTGGTTCCAAAAAGGAACCCAAAACGACGCAAACAACCCTCTGCAGCAGTTTTTTGCCATCAGGACTAGAGTGACCACAGCACGGCTAAATGTTGTCAAATTAAATCTTTTCGTTTTGCAAGTATTTAACTAATTGACTTTACATTTGCAAGTTACCAAATGCTCACTTCAACATTAGGTACAGCTTTACTGCTTATTCTAAAATCTAAACTCTAGATCTCACTTTTTTCTTTCCCAATATTCTAACAAATAAAACTTAGAAATTATTTTACAAATTAATTCATGTTGTTATAAATGTAACTAATTGTTAATGTTATTTAAGGAATTTATTTCTTAAATAAAGGACCTACCTCCAAGCTCTCAATTATAAACTGCTGTTGAAGTCTGAAATGTAGCAACAAAATGCAAATTTTCACAAAATCAGTTGGATTCACATCATCGGGCCACGTCTTTGTACCACTCACCAATTTTCTACCACTCTCGGGCGCTGCAGTGATCAGCTGTCAGAGCAAGCTTTACTAATGGCTTTTTAATTTACTCCTTGTTAAACTCATGCAGTAGGTGTTTTCAGAAAGAAAAATGGGTGGTGCTTTCTGTGTCACTGCCTAGGCTCTTAGAGACTTGGATTTGGGCTGTGGCTGCAGTGTTAACATGGAGCAGCTGGATTGTGTACATTAATCTTGTTATTTGCTCATTAAAAAACGAATGAATAACAGATTCCGACTGAATTCACGGTTAAGAAACAGAAAGCATCACAGCAGTGTCAGACAGGCTACTCTGACTGCTTTAAGTTTTTTATTTGCATGCTATAAAACACTATGAATTCAGCATTACACTGACCTCACACTTCTTGTCATCACAATATTTTTGACATACCACTTTTCAGAAAAGTACTTACAGCGGTGCTCACAGATCCACAATTTTTATACTGTTATTTAATACAGCACCCTGACAGATAAAACGTGTGGGTCATGGCTGCAGAAACAACAGCAACAAAAACAAAATATAAGCTTTTATAGTCCTGTCTGATGTCAAGAGTGCAAAACACTGCTGTATTAATGACTGAAGAGCCAGAGTCAGTAAAGAAGACATCTTCGCATAGTGAGAATGAACAGGGAAAACCTTCAGCCACCTCCCTATGCCAGTGTCTGCTGCAGCGTCTTCAATGCAAATCAGCTTGCTCCTGTGCTCCTATAATTTTTTTATTTAATTGTTTTCCAGAGGTAGCACACTAGATCCCCTCTCTGCATAATTCCCAAAAGCTTGTTTCAACAAAAGGTTATATACAAATGTGTGATGCCATAACTTTATAAAATTGGCAGCTGATTCTGGTTCTCCTAGCCTCCTTATTTTACTTATTGGAGTGTGATTTTTAATGTTATTCTCTGCAATGCTTGCAGGCTACGAGGATTTTAGGCATTCTAGATTAGCTCAAGTCTTACTGACCAGACATAAAGAATGCATAACCTTGGTTGGACATTCCTCACATTGTTATACTTTCAGTGCCCACCACGCGCTAGTAATGGGCCCTGTTCAGTTGCCATTTTTATACTACTTCTATTGGTAAAAGACTCAGGACTTTGGTAAAAGACTCTGACTCTTCCACATATGCATGCTTGCCCAGGAATGTAATTTAAATTACACACACAGTTTCTAATATACAGCACAGAATTTCTCATTCTAATACATTACCAGATGGATTCTAGAGAGAATTGGCAAAAATCTATCCTTGCACAAATGCATGGCTGCTACTGTTCAAAAGCAATGCAGCATAACCAACAAAAGAAGAACATTCATGTTTTAGCGAGAAAAAGGCAGCGAGTGTGTATTTTTATGCCTGATTTAATCCAAATCTGCTTTAGTCTTTAGTTTTTAACTGTATTTTATGTAACATATATTACATATACACACACATACACACACACACACACAAACATATATACACACGTGTGTGTGTGTGTGTGTGTGTGTGTGTGTGTGTGTAATACACCTGATCTGATCTTTATGACTAGATGTGCTTACATTTAAATTTTGCTGACTCTTAGGTGTAGCATGTCCAACTATTTATTATCATCTTTCCTTGCCTTTGTCCTTACTGTACAACCCAGTCAACCACCACCCCCAAAAATAACAAATGAATGGGATGCAAGCTTGTATATGAACACACGCCCAAACATATAAATCATAAAAGCTTCAGAAGCTAGTGAGTCATGCAGAGACGCAAATTGAGTGATGGGCCAAATAAATTCTTGTGATAACAAATAAACATGTCAGCATCAACAGTTCGTGCACATTAAGTAATATTAAAGATGAGATCTGCAGTGAGTGGGGAACAAAACGTCAGTAATGACAAACTGAAGAGTGATGCATTCAGTAACACTCTAGGAGGCAAAATGACAGCAATCAACCCTCATTCATCTCCCTCTATGAACTGCATTCCCAATGGAATGAACAGATACATACATATAGCCATACAGCCTAGAGTGGCTTTGATCTCCCACACACACACACACACACACACACAAACACACCGCACACACACATGCAAACACCCACATGAAGTACATATGTAGGTCATGCAATTATTTCCCTTTTTTGACAGTCATGAATGCAAATGCAAATGATTATCCAAAGGCATGTGGGGAATGTCTTTATAATTGTCTCTATTAGTTGAGGAAATGAAAGACGAATGTTTGAGGCAAATACTTTATCAGAATAGAGAAAGCTATTCTGAGAGGAATCAAGCTCCTGAGACCTGAGACTTAACTCGGACTTGCACTCCAGAGACTTGAGATTTGACTCAGATGTGCACTTCAGAGACTTGAGATTTGAGTCGGATTCATGCCCTAGAGATTCGAACTCACATTCCACAGATTTCCAGAAATGACTCAACTCTGACATACACTTTAGAAACTGGAGACTTGACTCTCTGGCATTCTCATATAGGAAGAGTTCTTGTGACACGTTTAACTGTACACTTAAAGTTCGAAGATTTAGCTCCTGTAAGTCACAGAGGACTGTGAGCCCAGCCAGATTGCGGACTATGAATAAGTGAACGACATAAAATCAGCTTTACAAGCATTCGCATTAATAATAATAACCTCATTAGGACTCACCGTTATAAGATTTTTCAGAACTTTTCTCGTGTAGGAAGACTTGATGTGGAAGTGAGTGAAGTATGGAATACATTATGTCCAAACATCTATACCCATAAATTATCAAAATGAATTATTCAAAAAGGCGAACATTTAAATCATTCAACTAGACTGTGTGACTTTTCAGGGCTAACTGAATCATCTGATCATAAAGAGGTGCAATTTCTCTCTTCAGTAACAGCCTCATTAAAAGACTGACAATGCCGACTTTGTCTAACAAGACTGCCTATTCTTATGAAGACTCTGTGCTGATGGCCGCATTGTTAATAGATATATCGAGAAAAATCATTATGTTGTTTAATGAATAACTACTGCAAAAGGCTCAGAAGAAGGGAAACAGATTTGATACCAGACTGTTTGTTTAAATCTGCACTCTTAATCCCATCTGGATTTTACACCACATCATCCTTAATTCACTCTCTCTATCCTTCGTGTACACTAGATTTACATTTACAGCATTTAGCAGATACTTTTATCCAAAGCGACTTCCATTACTACCTGGAGCAACTTGGGGTTAAGGGTCTTGCTCAGGAACCCAGTGGCAGTGCTGGAGGTAGGATTTGAACCCACGACCTCTTGGTCCAGAGGCAAGTATCCTACCACTAGTCCACCACCACTACTGAGCAAACATATTAGCAAGCTATGAAAATGGTCTGCAACTGGACGCGAAGTGTGTTTTACCGGTAAAACGATACATCACATTTTGTTGGTAGGTGGGTGGGTAGATAAATAAACAGACAGACAGACAGATAGACACACAGACAGACAGGTGGGTAGGTATAGACTTGGACCTATATCTGATTTTCATATAAAAACATCCTGACCATATCAACACTTACCAGCACTTTCTGTTTTAAACACACTTTCATCGCTTTCATTGCAGCTAGACTTTGTTGTGACGCTAAGTGTGCTTTGCCAGTAAAGCGAGATATCACATTTTGTAGGTGGGTAGGTAGGTAGATAGACACAGACGGATGGAAAGATAGATAGGTAGGTAGGTATAGACTTGGGCCTATATCTGCTTTTCATAATGCCCTGACCAGACCATATCAACACTGACCAGCACTGTGTACTTTCATCGTTTTCATTGCAGCTTGACTTTGCTGGTGTCTAGTTAAAACTCTGGCAAACCACTCTGCAGGGTCACTGACATGTGTAAAAACCCCAGAAGCACTGTAGTGCCTGCTTCAGTCCTATTAGTGCCACACACACTACATTGCCACCACCACATAAGTGTCACTGCTGCATTAAGAATGGCCCACTACCCAAACAATATCTCCACACTTAGTCTAAATCCAGAGAGGTACAGAGAGGACTGTTGATTTAGACTCTGTGTCTCTTTCAGCCTTCCTACAGCTCCCCATAAACTGTATTATTCTCTTCTTTCAGCTCTAAGTCTGGTATTTACAATTAGTATCCAATACCTACATGGTCAAATTACGTCAGAACACCCTTGCCATTTTATCAGGTATATTGACATGATTACAGGTCGACATGACCTCAATTAATCTAAGCCCTAATGTGGACTCTGAAAACTCTCAGAAAGGCTGCTTGAGAGTCCAAATTATGTAGACAGACACATTTATTTTTTAAAAAGCACACCATGTTCTTTTTGAAGACACTAAAGTAATGTAAGGAACACAATCCTCATTAAGTCAGACACTGAGGCTTGATTACGGGAATTAAAATAACCTACTAATTAAACTATTTTTAATATGTATAATATTTTGTTCCATAAAATGTATTAAATAGTTAAATTAAACTTCTTTTTCAGGGAAAATTAATCACATTACTGTAACACTTTGTACTGCATTACCCCAACAGCGATTGTAAGTAACAAAGGAAAAACAATCTTCAGTTCAAATCTTCAGTATGGAATAGGGACTGAAGTTCCCATCAGACTGAATTCATGACTGTTACTTCATGAAACTAACTGGAATTCATCAAATGTCTTGAATAAAGTTCTAAAGAACATGAAAAACAAAATCCACTGAGGAACGCTGTGTCCAAAAGAAATCTTTTAAATGTTTTCTTGCTAGTTAAAAAGATGTTCCCTGAGGAGCTAGAATGAAAGATTTGATGATATCTTTTTATGAACAAAAAACAGTAAACATCTGTAAATTTGTAAATAAATAATTGAACCGTACAGAATGACAGCAACAGGAATATTAAGGCCCAACAGGCAACTGTAACACAACTGATTTTGACAACTTCTGCTGATTTTCTGCACCTGTCTTGCACATTCAAAAATCTCCTAGGAAGACATTCAAATATTAAACTGAATATCAACGTCCAAGAGGGTCTGTAGTTAGACATCCAGGTACTGAACCTGATTTGCACGTCATGCAGACATACGACCCTGGACCAAATGACGCAATATAGTCATAACCTGCACATCTGGCTGACGTCTCATGTTTGCTGGTTAAAATTTCATCACCCTGAGTAAATTTAAAACACGATCACTGATTTTTTAGTGTCGTCTGAGATGGCTGATGTGTTGTTATTCAGTTCCCCAAAGATCACTCTGATCATTGTGGATGCTTGGTTTATTGCTCACTCATTTTTGATTAATATTCCCCTTTAATGTTGCATGAAAGCCGTAGACACATCTTTCCCACTGGCTTCACACAGGCAGAACTGTAAGTACTGTATCTGTTTTGACTGGGTGTATTTTTTCCAAGAACCACATTCTGACTAAATGCTCTCTATATGTGATGCACAAGGCATAGACCACAAAGAGACCCAAAAATATATTTTTAAAATGAAACACATAATGGGTACTAATTGGCAAATCTATCCACCTAGAGTTGTTCTGGCTGGGAGTGAACCAGTTTCATTATGTAACCTGTCAGGTTAAGTGGTCCTGCCGTTGTGAACACACCACACATGCAGGACAAGACATACTGAGGCTGACCAAGGTCATTTTGGTTTTAAACGAGCTGTTTTAATGTAAAAGGTTAAAATATCAATACATGAAATTTGCTGAACTGAGAAAAAGAATGTTTTAATGTCAAAATGAAAAAATCTTCATTTGCAATTAAGGCGGAATGACCAAAGGAGAGACTAGTTCCAAGCACTTCTGCTTTCCACTCTATAGACGCTTTTATTGATTTGTTTGTTTTCCACTAGGTAAGCCTAAGCAGTGAAAGCTGAGCCCTGAATGTGAGCAAATTATGTTTTTCACACAGTATTTTTGTCGCTATTTATTTGATATAGGATTCAAGACCATTGTGAGTTTGCACTGATTTGAATATGTCACACATTTCAAAGCAGAAGGTGGAGGGTTCAGCTCTCCCTGCAGCTGTAACCACTGACTACTTATTCTCTTTTGAAGCAAAACAGAGGTTACACAAACAACAGGTAAGAGCTACACGATTGCACTAACAGCTATGTCCTAGTTCAGTCTGGGCTTAATTTTTCTTAATTAGAGAAGCAAGGCCACTGCAACAGTTCTGCTTCTGTGGTGCTTACCTTGATTTATATGATTCACACAGAAGTCATTTTTACAATTTACTATTTCAAACAGTTTTAGATTGAATTGGTTCTTGAAGCCATCGCTCATTCCATCACTATGTGTAGGGTCCTGTTGCCATAGAAACAGCACATTTAATTAGTCAATGAAAATTGATGGTCTCTTTATCATATTAGTAATGGAAGATATTTGCTTAAAATATCAGCATCAGACAGATTGGACCAATATATGTAGCATGTATTGTACCTCCAGAATAGCAGTATGTTTTTCTGCTGGACTATGGCTGTAAAACATGTCATTTTACTAATCCTCTACAAATAACCTGTGTAATGCTTATCCAAGTAGATGTAGACCCAATTTCTTAAGTGTTTCTGTGTCTACATCAGCAGATATAAACATGACAAATATCAGCTTCGATACTGAATTCCCATTCCTAAATAAAACATACTAATAAAAAAACAAGCCAACTAGTATTTAATTTTATACACACACGGGAGTGTTACAGGGTTGGTGACGATCAAACATTTAAATCTCTTATATGTTTATTTTAAAAAGAGCCAGGTAACTCACAGGAGAAAGTTATTTGACTTCTGTCAATTGACAAGCATCTTGTTAACACATCTATTTGTTACACTGAGTAAACATGCATTTTCCACAACAATAATTATTATAAACTAAAAATATGTACACATTTCCCATTTCTGAGGATTGCACCCATGAACTAAAAAGTCAAACTCCAGCCATGCATCTGCAAATCAACACATGCCTATTTTAACACAATGCAACTGGTAGGACATGAGACTCCTCTACTGACATTTCAAATCTTGGCCTTTCACTGAAAAACAGAGGCGTTTCCAATGTTCCAGTGAATGCTCAGTACTTTAAATGTCAGGATGGCAAGGACAAGTTTTTAAATTAAGTTCACATAACAATAGAAAGGCATTTTTCCCTTATGCTTCCCTGTGATCAAATTCAGAAATATGGAAGAAATCTCAGAGAAACACACTCTTTATATACATTAGAGAGAGACCCCGTTTGTGACCTCACTCCTTAGTTTCCCTCGACAAACAGGCAATGTGCCCCACTTCATCTGCCAACCACCCCATTAATATGTGTCAAATTATATCAGCTATGCAGAACACTATTATAAGATTGCTAATAATCCTGTTGCCTGTGCAAACAAGGCTGTTTATTATGCAGAACGTACGACTTACAGTAAGAGGTCTAAAAAGTAAAGGATTGTAGAAGTGAATAATTCAAAGACTGTTAATGGCTGTTGTTACTCTGGAGAAGACTCGGGTGCAGAACTTGTTCTAAGGATCAGGTCATTAATTGGCCTGGTGCACTCCAGCACCAGAGGTTTATGTGAATATCAATTTGAGGTATAATGTGACTGAAATGTAAGTTATTTCTAATGTAGTCTTCATTAAATCCTCTAAATTATTTGATATGATGCAGAGATAAACCTTAGACAACTACATTCCTACATCCACCCTTCCCCTTTCATTAATAATTTATTAACTTCAAGACTGCTCCTCATTCTGTTGACTTTCTGTAGTTTGTTTACTTTGTGAAGCTGGATTAAACTGTCATCACTGAGGTAAACTAAACATGTCCTGATTCTGTAGGAAAATTTTATGCGAATGATGTCTTTCCAATGAGTCAGTTCTTCACATTTCCCTGTGAGGGCTGCCCTAGTAAAGGGGGCATTTAGATGATGTCCGTAACCAGAGTGACTTACAATCATTAGTTACAGCAGGGGTGTCAAACTCTGGTCCTGGAGGGCTGTGGTCCAGCACGTTTTGGTGATTTCCCTGCTCAGAAATACCTGGTTCACCTCGCCAGTTAATTGTCAGGTTTAGTGAATGTGTTTGAGGAGAACCACCATCAAGAACCACCATGTGCTGGACACCGGCCCTCTGGGAACTGAGCTTGACACCCTTGAGTTATAGGGACAGTCCCCCTGGAGCAACTGAGGGTTAAGTGTCTTGCTCAAGGACACATTAGTAGAACGTGGGGAGTTCGAACATATGACTTCGTGGTCAACAGGTTCTTAGGCAAGTTTTACCCACTTGGCTACTACCACCCTAGTCTACTGTAAGTTTTGTTACCGTGAAGTGGGAACATCTAGGAGCACCTAAGCAGTGAAGTGGTGGGCCACATGAGTTTAAAGAATAGTGCTCAGTAGCAAAAAAATTACTTGGTCTTGTCTTTTTAAAATTGTATTCTAAGGCCAATTTCTGTTTTCTAAAATGCTGATACTAGATACACTTTAAATGCACACTTGTTCATCAGATCCTGGCTTTAACCGAATTGAATTGGGTACTTATGATGAATTTGAAGGCTGATGAATCATCCTATATTCTAGCCAAACTGGCTGCCATCAAAAAATTAAAAAAAAAAAGACCACAATAACAAAAGTGGCTCCATGGACGTAGTTTTGGTACAACAACTAGCCATAAACTGTGGGGAGAGAATTGTACTGCTGATGCATCAGAAACACTGCTACTGGACTGAGAGACACTGGAAAATCAAAGCGTGCTGCAAATTCCATGCCATCACAGTATAGTTTGCCTGTACGCCTATGGAAAAGTGCCTTATATGGCTTATCAATGCAAAATAGTTAGATAAGATGCTGTAGTCTGGGAGGTTAATTTTCAGTTCTAATGGAGGAAACTGGCTGTTATTTTGAAACAGGTTTGGGGATGATGTGGCCAGTTTTTCACCCAGGGCTTATTAAAATTAGAATTCTCCATTATTTATAACTGCAAATGGCACAAATGCATTGTTGCCTTTTGTGATGGACTTTAGAGTCCGCTCCTGTGCAGATTCTCAATGGGATTAAACATTATTCAGCGGGGTAGTTGATTACATGTACAAGGTGACAGCATGAGCCTGTGCTCAGGGGAACATGGCAGAAAAGGAAGTGGTAACAGCGCCTCCCTGTGCTCAGGAGTGACTGGCTGCCAGACTGTGGGTGGCAGCGGCCAGCAACAAGCAGTGGATGGCAGGGCTTATAGAGCACACCTCCTCACTCACAGCTACTAATATGTGCACAAGTAAAAATATTTCTGCCTTCTGCTTCCAACACCCCTCTTCCTCCTGGGATGGCATAAAAACACTTTACACAAATGAGCGAGGCTCTGACTTATCTTTCACCTGGAGGGATGACCAAATATCCGCAATCCTGCAGTCTCATCATCATAAATACGAGAACTGTCTGTCGCATTTAATTGCCAAAATGGAGACTGAGCAACGGCTCCTGTTGTTTATGCCTCCTACATGCACTCATTTTTGCAGAAAGAAGAAGAGATTCAACTCTGGACATCTAGATTATTTCTACTGTTATTTCATGCTGGAAAATGTCAGGTGGTCTATGACAGCAGAGAGAACTGGGTAAATCACCCAGTCAAGCAATATAGAGTAACACTCAACACAGTAATTAACAGCAATGTCAAGTGGGGTAACGTGTTAGTCAGCTGTTGTAATTAGAATATCAACCAATGTTTTTAAAAACATAACATGGAACTATATATCAACTTCTGACCTAATACAGTCGTTACGTTCCAAGAGCACCTGTGTAAAGTGAAAAACCGTGAATATGTGATGTGGTAAAAAAATGCCTAAAAACACCTATTTTTATAGTGTTAACCCTAAATATGCCCCCAAATATGCTCCCAAAAACTTAAAAGCTTAATACATTACCCTTAAAGAAAATGTAAAGGAACTTTCTCGGATTAGCTACTTTCAAACCTCCCGCCTCTGAGTACAGGTGACTGTGACGTCGGGACCTCATCCGCCACGCCCCCTCGTCCTCGTGCTGGGTTGTTTATGTCTGGGGTGGCGCTAAGCAGAGGAGGCTCATTCCGTTCAGGTGCGCCTGATTGCCTTGCTAAGCGCAGTGCCCAAACATAAACAACCGGCACAAGGACAAAGGGTGTGGCGGATGAGGCCCAGACGTCACAGTCACCTGTACTCAGAGGTGGGAGGTTTGAAAGCAGCCAATCCGAGAATGTCATTTATTTCTCCTTGCTGCTGATTGGCTGCTGCCCTGCTGCTGATTGGTTGTGCTCCAGATGCAGCTCTTCCACGTAGGTGCGGGGGTTTCTGTGAACAATTATTAGTTCGGATCTCAGAAAAAATCCGCAAGAGACTGAAGTCGCGACATCTGAACATCTTAAGCGGGAGTTTACTGTATAGCAAATTTTCAGAGTAGTTGTCTTTGTTTAAATAGAAGGCAACAGGAAAGAGAGGATCACAACTGAAAATTCAGTGCCACTACTTACAAGACTCACAAAAAGTGTGCAGAAAAATAAAATAAACTACGTCCAGTCACACTTGTTTTAGACACATTAATGATTGATACGTGTGCTATCACTTTGAGTTGAAGTGTTAATTAAAAACAGTACTTCTTATTTTTTTGTCTGCAACACTGCTTAACATTTTAAGGCAAATTACATAAAAAAGCAGAAAATGGTATAAAACTATTCCGAAACATGAAACCAACATGAAAGCAAAAATTACATGAATATGAATCTGGCACACAAATTGACCAGCTTCACCATCCTTTATAATCATGTATCTCATGTTGTGACTTATGCATCATCACCAAGATTTTGGCTGTAAGCTGCTTGAGTCACATTAATAGATCTTCCACCTTCATCCCTTCTTTTGAATCTGCTGAAACGATCTACTTTACTTCTTTCAAACCTTTAGAAAAGTTGAGACATCTCATGCAACTGACTTTTGCGCCATTACCATTGGACTGTATGTCTGTTTTTGAGAACAATGACTATATGTGACTCATTAATATGCTGCTTCTACAGAACATATGCTGAGCTCCACTTTCTAAACATATATGCTTAGAGAATGCAGCTTAATTTCTGTGTTCTTCATTAAAGCAGGTTTTAATAATTCCTTAGGAATGAAATAAATAGAAATGTAGTTACTGAGATCTGCAATGTTTTCATTGTAGCCACTTACAACAATCTCTAGTGATATTAATGGTGCAGCAGTCATTTTTAATGCTAATTCTTAAACTGCCATTTAAACACTAAAGCTCACTTGTCACAGCAACCCTGCTGTTCTTTTGTAAGAAATAACCAAACCTGGCTCCACAAGAAGGCAAAAATTACACTCATTCTTTTATACGGTTAATGAACAGAATGGAGGAAGGAAGCAGCTGTCACAGCTTTATATAAATAGTAAGTGAAATGCTTCAGAATTGGTCAGACTTGGTGACAACTCAGTGCTTTTCCACTTATCACCATGGCAACATACAGGATGGAGGTCAGTAACATCTACAGTATAGTGAGGCATATGGTACAGAACTTACAGGAGAGTGGCATCTAACCTAGCCTGACCTCATGCTACCACAAAGCACCTGATCCGTCCTTGTGTTCTTTTTTCAAAACGGAATAGAAACTAACTGCATTGGAATTAATTATCATGTTCGACTTGTTGTGCGTGATTTTTTATTTAAAAAAAACAAAAAAACTCACTGATTCAGCATCACCCAAAATGACAGGGGAAAAGAACCTTGAGTCCTGAATCACTGCATCATTTCTACTGCCTCTCCTTCACTGACATTTCAAATCCTGACTTTTCACACTTCACTTCATACAGCATGAGAAAGTTTTACCTTGGTTTTGCGAGAAACAAGCAAGTTCAAAATATTCTCTTCTCATGACTGAAAGAATGATCCACCTGCCAGGGGGCAAAATTTAAACTCATAAACTAAACTGATTAGAGCAAACAGGACTGATAATGGGCAGAGGGTCCCTAGAAAAGCCAAAATGACTGAGAACAGCCTAAGGGCTTTTTTTTAAACACAATTTATGAATCAAATGCACTACAAAGACAACAAACCTTCCTTTATACGGATAGTGTTTTAAGTCAGAAAGTTTATTCCTTATAATTAATGGGCTTTTGTTGTCTTGCTTTTAAGAGTGATATATGACTGGATGCCCTGTACTCAAAAAGTAGTCAGCATTGAAACACGCATGAATGGGCTGAATAGGGGGGTGTAAATGTGTTTTTTTGTGACACCACAAAAACAAATTCAAAATGGGCTGTTTCTGAAGGGAGGTTATTGGTATATTTCAAATCTTACATAATGCATTAACCTCCTTTATTTAAAAAAGGCCAGGAAAACTCGGTTCCCTATGATACGACCCTTTTAAGACACAAATGTCCACTGTGAGAGGCATTGTTTCGAAATTATTTGCAGTTCAGCCAAAGTGTGAGCCATGCAAAACCAAGCTTTAACAGAAAACATGAAAGGGCAAGGGTATATTAAAAACACAGTTAATAATGAACTACTTTCTTAAATGAATTAAATGTACGTTGACAACTAAAATATTAGAAAATCAAATTGTCACTAATGATGTTTGAGGTTCAGTTATACTCTTTTGTTTGAATGGGCACAGTTTATTGTAATTACGTCTGGAACTTCTTTCAAAGAAAATAAATCAATAGGAGGAGGTTGGAGAGGAAGGGACAATGGCTTTACAAGCGCCCATGCTCCTAAAAATCTTTACCTCAGACTCTCCCGTTGCAGAGAATGCGTGTTTTAGGGATGGGTCATACCTCGCACTCTCTGGAGCCTGAGATGGTACACGTGCACGCCCCGTTGACCAGTGAGTCCATGGTCTCTACGTTGGCTTGGTTGTAACTCAGGTAATACTCCTGAAGCTGAGAACTGATGTTATGCTCAGCCTCCGGTGTTTTTTTCCTGCGCTTACGTCGGATCGAGTGCTGCTGCAGTTGTCTCATGCTGTTGGGATAACGTCGCCATGACACGTAGATCACTAAGAGGATTAATGACACAGACAGGAAGAGTGCCACACTACCAGCGATGATCTTGTGGAAGGTCATGTGCTCAAATTCTGGTTCTGGGGTAAAGGAGAGGCTGCTGGGAGTCACAGAAGGTAATGGCAAAGTGTCCTTATCAGAGAGACCAGGAGATAAAACCTTTGGGGTAAGTCTTTGTACGAGGGTCACGCGGGGAGACTGTCGGGTTGTGGTGGAGGCTGTGGCTGTGCTTGTGGTTGAGGTTGTCAGGGGTTTTGTTGTATATGAAGTTGTGGTAGTTGTGGTCTGGAGAAAGATCAGTTCTGTGGTTGGTTCTACAGTGAACAACTCTTCGCAAATAGAGCTGTTCTGCACAGCATCCATTACCCGCTCTCCCTGAAGTGCCTTGGGGCTACTGCAAATAATGGTGGCATCTCTGCTACCTCTGAAGTTCTTTAGCCAGGACACCAGAGGGCAGATGCTAGAGCTGCAGTCCCATACGTTTCCTGCCAGATTAATGATACTGATAGAGATCCAATGTGACACAACCTCCTGAGAGACATTGTTGAGCTTGTTTGACTCCAGATTGAGGGCTTGCAAGTTGGGCAAGCATCTAAAAACATCAGGATCCAAGGCCTGGATCTCATTGCCCGAAAGATCCAGCTTCTGTAAGGTATGCCAAACCCATGGCAACCCCTGAGTCACCGTTCGTATACGATTCCATTGTAGATAGAGTGCCTGTAGATTTAAGAGGCGTGGGAAAAGGAAAAAGTTGATCTTGGAAAACTGGTTGTGCTCCAGATGCAGCTCTGTCAGCCTGAGCAGCCCCAGAAAAGTTGTGCGTGTCAGAGTACGCAAGCGGTTGTAGCCCAGATCCAGGAATTCAAGGCTACGGCACTCCATAAACGTTCGTATAGGAATGGACTTGATGCTGTTGGAGCGGAGGTGAAGGTTCTGAAGCTTTCGCAGTCCCTGGAAATGCCCTGGCCTCAGGGCTTGGAGCTGATTGTCGGACAGGTCAAGGTTGCGCAAGTTTGGCACAGCATAGAAGGTGCTGTTCTGCAGCTGCATTATCCTATTAGAGCTCAGAATCAGTTCTTTCAGTCTGCGTAGCCCCTGGAAGGCTAAGCTGTCTATGCTGTTGATGGAGTTATGGTCTAGGTAAAGCCAAACCAATTGGTTAACGTGGGCAAATTGGTAGGGTCGCAGCACCAAAAGGTTATTGTATCGCAGGGATAGACCTTGACACCCTTGGGAGATGTTTTCTGGGATGTCTTGAAAGGCACCAGACTCGCAGTAAACAATCTTGCCTTCACAGCGGCAACTCACCGGGCAAACCCGCTCCCCTTTGCTGAGCAGCAGGAGAACAGAGACTTGGAAAAGGAAACATGACAGGCGCCCATCCCAAACCAAAGGCCCTGCAGAGACACAGACAGAGGCAAAAACAGAGAACATTCTGGGTCAGTGAAAGCTTCAACCCATGAGAGGAGAGGCACTGAACTGCTTGTGTGACTGAGTGTGTGAGCAAGTATTAGAGATATTTGTCTTTAAACAAACAGGGATGTGCAACAGCAAGGCAGAAACCAATGTGGCATACCAAACTACTTCCACGGTCATCAATTTTGTCCAGCAGTGCGCTTTCGGTAAAGTAAATATGTGGTGTGCTGTAACTAAAGGCCCTTTTGTCAGACAGAAAGACAGCAGGAGCACAGTGCGGGCCCTGATCAGCATTAGTGGAGCCACTGAGGCATATTTAATGTGCAAGAAGACATAAGGGATATATAAAGAATGCTGTACAGATGGGAACTGAGACAAAAAACATGTGTCCTGGTAGCTAATTTGTAGAGCTGGCCAGCACAGCATTTTAGGCTATGAATACTCAATGGCATTTCCAAATACTCTTAAATTACACTCTTAAAAATGTCATACTCAACCATAATTTTAATATGGTCATTTACTTTATATTTCCAGTTTTCATTTTTAAACAGAACTTAAAAAATGTATTTGTGTTTGAGTTATATACCTATTTCTCATTTTAACAAAGAAAAAATTATGCGATTTAATGTCCACTTCCTAATTAAGTCAGGTGCGATTAAAGTTTACTCAGACAGCAGCGATGATGCAGAAGTTCAAGATGTAATCTAAAGTGAAGGTTATTTCAGTGTTTTAAATGTGTAGATTTAGCGATTAGCTGTGCTGCTGTTTATGTCCATCTCATTGTCTGTATGAGTGACTAGGCTCAGAGTTTAGCTGAAGCGAGACATTCACTGCTGTGAGTGAGATGTCAGGCCCCCAGGCTGAGATGGTGGTCGGTATATTTCCACAGTTTAACAGTACAATTAAAAAGTATAAATACAGTATAGTTTGCTGACATAATGTATTTGCCATTGGTCTTTACTAACAGTTTAAACTGAGCTATAATATAAAAAACTACCCAACAAATGAATATCTGAATAGCTGAATATTCGGGTCCAGCACTACTAATTAGTAGCTCAGGAGACAACCTTACTGGAACATCTGCATGACTCATTATTAGTCTATTTGGTTAAATATTTAAATTAAAATCTTACAGATACGACACTGCTGTGTTAACAGTTTTGTGGCCTTGCACAAATTTTAAACACCAAATTAATCAATGGAGGTGGAAAACCTCTCTGGATGATTCAGAGAAGAAAAACCCAAAAGTAGTACAAAATGAATTAATGAACATAAAAACGTTAAACAAAGGAGAATTCTGCAATTATTTGGAGATTCATTTTCCATCCCCACTGTCTGAATGTGGGACATTCTTCAAAGACTACAAATATTATACTTATTTGAAATTATTAGGAATAACCCTGAAATAACCCTTAAGCAATGCTCCCTTTACTGCATGATATCACATTGTGTGGGATGCAGTATAGAAATGAGACAGCAATGTGAGGTGAACTCACATATATTATATATATTATCATATATATGGAAAGAATACAAATATTTCATATACTTAACAATGTGAGCATTTATCAGTCTAAGCCTGAGCAGCAAGTCATTAATGCACCACTGGCAAGCAAAATGGAAAAATACCAGCTTTCGTATTGTCCCCTTACTGAGTAGATTTAAAGTGACCGGTTTCACGCCTGTGCCTATAGTCATGTGTAGGTGCCTGTGGCTTTCAAGAAAGGGCACTGGACAGCAGGAGAGCTGCAAAGCGAGATTGAGAGAAGGAGAGAGGGGTGGCTGCCATCTCTCTTGGCAGAAAGACAAGCTGATATTTCAAAGGAATGCTGCAGTGTTTCATTACACTGTCACAGAGCATATTACCCCAGCAGGAGTCAACAGAAGATGATTAAAGAACACGCTGAAACAAGAAACAATGAGTCAAGATGGCAAATGCAATGAAGTAAATGTGTGAAAGGCATTCAAATAAACCCCCCAGAAAACAGTGTCCCCCAGCAACCCCTCACACAAATATTTAACCAGATAAGTGTGAAAGCTATTTCAGAGAGTCTTTAGAGATTCAGCTTTGAACTTTGCTGAAAACATTTTGTTGTAGATCATCTACAGGCCTTGGGAGCTGATCTTTAATCAGCTTTATCCTAAAAGATTTATAAACACTGATCAAAAAAGTCTGACAAATATACAGCATATAAACTGTGATTTGGAAAATAAAACTTGCTTTGGAAGAGAACACCCAAATGAGCATAATGTAACTTATATTCACCCGATAACTCACTGTCCTATGGGACCTTAGTACTTAGGTCAAACAAACATGAAAAGCCTTATTGTCTCCTTTATAAACTGGGTAAGGCAAATACAGATCTATCAGGTACACAAAAGTGAATTACAGCAGAGTCTGATTGCTGCCACTGGACAATGTGGTTCATTCACTGTGATGTTTTATGTTAAGCTTTGTTCTCCAATTCTTTTCATGTGTCCAGATCCAAAAAAACATTGTTATTTGTTTTTTTGTTTTTTTTAATATAGCAAGGGTATGCACTTATTAGCAGTTAATTTAACAAACATAATTGAAGCCGAAACACGCACTGCCTTTGTTCATATAGCCTACATGGCTTCATTTTGTCCTGATACCAGAAACCCATTCCAGTACAGTTTTTAAAAAGCTCTCATCCGTTTGGTCTTGTCATTTCCCCTCAGAGGAATCCCAGACATCATCTTAAAGGCCATTCCATTGCTTTATTAGCTCATGGGGTGAGGGATCTAGAGAACAGCAGTGTTGACTTCAGCAGCAGAAGCATAAATCATTGGGAACTGATACATTTTCCTTATCAAAAAAAAAAAAAAGGTAGGCAAAGCGGTTTTTGAATTGTCCAAAAATAGTTTTACCTAATATTGTACAGCAATACTACTCTATTTGCTGTGTTTTTGGTTGCAGACTTTGGAAACACTTTGCTTTAACCCTGCAACATAACACTGACATAACTGTGACATGACCACGTCATGGCGGATGTCATACGCAGTCGTATGTTGTCATTATATTTTGCCATTATATTGTCATTGTCATAATAGATACTATAGTAACTGATGACACATTATAAAGTTAGCATGACAAACTGTCATGACACCAAACAATATAACACTTCTGTGATTGTAACATAACACTACATTAATGAACATAACATACCAACTCATAACATAAGCACTGTGCATGTGGAATAACCTACTGCTACTCAGATGTGCAACTTTGTATTTTGTGCTAAATCATTTTAATTATGTGCAATATCTTATTAAGTGCAACAGTGCAATATCATGTGCAATTTCGTGTTGGGTGCTAAATCATTATCATGTGCAATAGTACTAGCGTGTGCAATATTACTACTTATGTCAATATTAATTATATACTACTGATCTCTACTTGGTATACTTGGTATGTTAAGCCATGAATTACTTAGCAGTAATTATTTATTTATCTATAGTGTTTATATCCACCTCTCCTACTGACCCTAGTATTTTGTGCAAATATAGCATAGTGTATTTAGTACAGAGTATTTCTGCAGACTTTTTATTTCTTTTTTCACTTTATTTTTATATTGCTCTTGGCTCAGTACGACTGTGCAGATGTAACATAAGCAATTTCCTCTGATATTAATTAAGTTTTCTGATTCCGATTCTGATTACAACATATGACCCAAATTAAACTGTAGCAAAGAAATTACGGAACACAGGTGAGAAGAGAACTACAAGTAAAGTAAATACACAGAGGATCTACATCACACTACATAGTCTTAAGTAGTCCACTGGTTGAGGAATTCCCTGTAAAACGGAGCAAATTAGAACTTAATGTGAAATCTGGAACTCAAAGTTTATTCATTACAGAAATATGTGGCCTGAAATCCGTGCAGCAAACGGATTTGCTCAGTGCAGCAAATTCCAAAAATGAAGGTGATTTCACTGTCAAAATCCACAGACATTAAAGTAAAGGGGGCATTTTGAGGGTTAAGTGTCTTGCTCAAGGACTTAATAGCAGAAGTAGGGGTTTGAACCTGTGACTTTGTGGTCAGCAGATTCAGAGGCAGGTGTTTTACCCACTAGGCTACTAACACCCTTATAAATCCATTAAACCAATGCTTGCAACCAGACAAAGAAATTGCAAGCTTGTAAAGCAATCATGCTGTATAAGTTTAATTTTATTATGGTTATATTTCTTAAAAACATTTGGCAAGACTAGATGAATAGTTCACTGACGGTAAGTCCATATCTCCCTCCACCCCTGTCACCCAGCTCTTAAAACAATTGACACTGGTCAATTGCTCAAGGTCACCTTGCTGTAGCAAATGAGGCCTCTGACTAGTTGTGATTGCTTGTCTGTCAGAGGACAGTCCCCCCCTATTCTTTGCAAACTCACAGACAACTCTTAACTCAAATAAGCTCCTCCATCGAGCGATGTTAGCTACCTTCAAGGCTGATCATTTGTAAAGAAAGAATACCTCATGTGCTATGGTGTTACTTAATTTCTCAGTCACGGTCTACATCTGGGGTATTTATCCACTGAGCAGGAATTATCAAACAAACATGAATTCAATGATCTGTTTTTGACCAAAGGAGAAGTGGTTCCCTTTTTGGCTCTCGCCGCCTCTTAGCGTTTCTTCCTTTTGCACTGAAGGAATTTTCCTTGCTACTGTCACACTTGGCTTGCTTACTCCCGGCTTGGACACGAATTTCTATAAAGCTGCTTTGTGACAGCACCTGTTGTAACTATAGCAAGAAATGTGAAGAGATCTGAAGATCTTCTATTGCTGTCCAACTCAACAGACCTCTAATTAAGAGACTCACATTACCAGCGATTTCAGAAACATGAAGCCAAAAATTAAACTGCTTCAGTGACTACTTCACTGAGCTGTGGGGTGTGAAGTGGTGTTGCTAATGAAGAGGTTACGACAGGGATTTCAACAGAATTAGCAATATCTTGCAAGTGTAGAGTGTAAACTGAACAAGAGCATCCACGACTCACTCATTTCTAGGCACTGTGGTGAATGCCAGCTGGACTAATCAGACAGGGAAGATCTACAATAGCTCAGGCACTTCTGGCTTTCACAGACACTCATACACAGGGCTGAACAGAAGCAGAGTTCTTCACAGAGAGAAGGCCCCTTGAACCGCTTGATTGATAATGGTATTACAATTTATTTGTGCGGGAGCTTAATCAGTGCATTCTCCACGAAGGCCAATCCTCCGTAACACTTGTGAGAATATAGGTCTTATATAAGTACATGAAGAACAGCTCACGTTCCAGCACAGTTCTTATGTAAGGATACGGACAAATGCTCATATTCCTGCAAAGGTATGAGCCTATCAGCATGACTCAGAACTGAAACAGTTGGTGGAGATGGACACCCATCCATCCATCCATTGTCAGCATATTGGGATCCATTAAAAGCATGCAAAAGATGTCTGCATTAGCCTTCTATATATATATATATATATATATACACACACACGTTTCATTTCTTATCTTTTGCTATCCTGATACCAGAATCTTAGTGTATACTTAATAGCTCCCAGAGTGTAAGAGATCAATGTGAAACAGCACTGCAGGAATATTATAGAGAGATTATAGACTTCTATGGACTGTTATAGACAGCTAGATTATTATAGGAAAGTATTGCACAGCACTTATCTAAGAAGTAACACTAATCACTGCTCTTTCTTTGTAAGGGATTTGATATCATTTGCAGTTAAAACTTGCTTCTTTCTGAGCTGCAAAGCACAGGAGCATATAGAGAGAAGGACTGGTAGAGAGCCTGATAAGCAACCTTTTCAGCACACGCGCATCCTACCCCAGAACACAGATTCCATTCAGCAGTGCTGGTTTTGTTGTCTGGTGCTTCTAATCAGGAGGAAAGTGTCTGCGGGGCTCTTCGCACCGATGAATCGCATGATAATCAACAGGGCAATGTTTCAGCTTTTAGTAAAAAAATAAATTAAAGAGAGAAACACCTCGGTGCTCTTACCCATGGCACGAGATCTTTTCCAGACCTGCTTCTAGCCCAGTCTCTGGTCTTCAGTCCTGAACATCTCCTCGAGAAGGACGGGAAGTGAACTCCAGGAATAAAGCGAAGGGAGAAGGACGGGGTCTACAGAAAAGGAGGGGGTGGTTGGTGGTGGTGGAGATGTGAAGTGACAGAAGGCTGGAGAGGAATTAAAAGAAACGGTTTATGTCACAACGACGTCGAAAAACGACCAAGAAGACGAGACGTTCGAGTCAAGTTTTCTCGGGTGCAGGAGGTGAGAGCAAGTATCCATAACGGAGAGAGAAGGATCCTGAGCCCAGAGTCTGTGCAGCCGTACCGAGAGGAGAGCTGTAGGCGGCGGGGATGGGGATGGGGGGGGGCTCTCGTGGTGGGGGGCGCGTGCTCTGAGAAGAGTATCTGCGTTTTTGATAAACGCCAGCAATCAGAAAGTGCGTTTCAGTTCATGCCCCTCCCTCCGCCGTGCTCACCAAACCGTCCACATGTAGCTAAATTTACCCAATCCTGCCCCTCCACTAAGTAATCTTCATGGCTGGGGGCGCCATCCTGGAACCCCTCATTAAGCCAGGGACAAAACAGCACAGGAACATCGCCAAAATAGTGCAAGCGCAAATGCAAACATTTCTGATTCCTCTCAGACACACCTAAGCCGGTTAATAAATGAGCTGCTGGCTGGGGATGAACTTTCAGCTGGGCTTTAGTTCATATCATGAAGAGCCAATTTTTCATTGCTTTTTTTAATTAGGAGATTTTAATGAAGCAGTTACATTGTTAAAGTTTTCAAAACAACCCCTAGTTTTTTATAAAAAAAGAAGTAAGAAGCCAACATTCTGAATGCTTAATTTAGTTTGATGTGCAATAACATGAAACTACCTGTCTGCTGTTGTGTAAGCCCCCCTCGTCATGACAAAACAGACCCCTCCAGGCGTGGATTCCACAAAACCTCTGAAAGTGTGCTGTGGTACACTGCAAAAACTCCTGATCTAACCAAGACTTGCAATCTTATTTCTAGCCTAAAAGTCTTCTTTAACTCGTTTTGAGAATAATATACTATATAAGAGCAGATTTGTAAGATTATTAAGATTGTTTTAAGATATTTCTTCCTATTTCAAGAAATCTCAGACTAGAAACAAGTGAAATTATCTGCCGGTGCAGTAAGATATTTACACTTGGTAAGATTTCTTGAAATAGGAAAAAAATATCTAAAAACAATCTTAACAATCTTACAAATCTGCTCCTATATAGTATATTATTCTCAAAACAAAATCAAGAAGACTTTTAGGCTATAATATAAGATTGCAAGTCTTGGTTAGATCAGGGGTTTTTGCAGTGTGGTGGCACCATGTTAGCAGCACATACTCTCAGTCCTGTAAAGGACTGTTATGTTCAGCACTAGCTCAGTGAGTTTAGTGCCTTGAACTCTTTGTCATGTTTCTCAAAGTATTTCTAAACAGTTTTTGCAAAGTGGCAGGGCACATTATTCTGCTGAAAGATTCCACTGTCGGTAGGGAGTACCACTGGGATGCAGGGGTGCGCTTGGCCATCAACAATGTTTAGGTAGGCGGTTTGTGTCAAAGAAACATCCACATAAATGCCAGCAGAATGTTGCCCAGGTCATCACGCTCCTTCTGCCAGCTCACCTTTCCCCCCTAATACATCCTGGTATCTTCTTTTCTTCAGGTAAGTGATGCACACATACCCGGTCATCCACATAATGTGAAAGAAAATGTGATTCATCAGATCAGGCCACCTCCTTCCATTGCTCTACAGACCAGTTCTAATGCTCACTTGTCTTTTGAAAGTGCTTTTGGTGGAGGACAGGGACTAGCATGAGTACATAGAGTGTCCTACTGTACACTTCAGCCCAATACACGTCGAGCTGCAGTTACATTACATTACATTACATTAATTTGGCAGATGCTTATATACAAAGTGACTCACAATTTAAGGAAACACTCAAGCTTCTGGAGCGTGAGGACCCGAGGAGAGTTCTAATTGCTAAAATTGTGAGTCCAGTTGAGAGTTCTAAGTGCTAAATGGGAGTAGTGCAAGAAAATGTAAGATTAATCAGAAGAGCAGGTGTGATTTACAATAGATAGTGTATCAGGAGAGGAAGTGCTCTCTGAATTGATGAGTCTTCAGGAGGTTTTTGAAGAGAGACACACTGTTGAAACAACTCTGACACCTTTCTTTCAACCATAGCTGAAGTGAACTTTTGGAGGTTTTGCTCTAGCCTTTGTTCCTCAGTGAGCTTTGGGTGCCCATGACCCTGTCACCAGGTTGTCCTTCCTTGGACCAGTTTTGACAGGTACAGACCACTTAATACTGGGAACACCCCACAAGTCCCGCTGTTTTGAAAATGCTCTATTCTACTTGTCTAGCCATCATTATTTGTCACTCAGATCCTTTCACATGCCCATTTTTCGTGTTTCCAGCTGACTGTTCACTTGCTGCCTAAAATATCCCAGCTCTTGACAGGTGTAATTGTAATGAGATAATTAATGTTATTTCCCTCACCTGTCAGTGGGTTTAATGTTGTGTATTCAACCTATTGCAGTTTTAGTGCCACCCATTCTCATTGAAGATATTAGGAGTGTTTCAGCGGGGGCTGCTTTTTGAATGAGAATACAGAGTAGCCAATCAGTACAGCGCTTATTTACATCCATCAACCCTAAAGGTGCAGTAACAAAAGCTGACTCATTCATTCTTAGATTCAGGAAAATGGTAATGCAAAATAATTAATATTTTAGCCATCTTTGGTCCATAGAGCCACACAAGCATCATTTTGGGGCAGCTGGTGGCCTGGTGGTTAGGAAGTTACCCTTGTGACTGGACGGTTGTGGGTTTCAATCCCGGGACTGTCAGTGGCACCACTGAGATACCCTTGGGCAAAGTTGTGTACCCACACACTGGGGTGCTCACTGCTTCACTCAGGTGAATAGATTAAGTGTAGAGGACAAATTTCACATGGTTCACAATGTGTGTTGTGCTGTGGTGTGTTCATGAAAAATTGGCTATGTTCATTTCACTTGTTGAGCCCTAAATTAGAGACAGAATGTGCACTACGCAGAAGTTGTTGAGGAACAAACTGAAAGAGTGTGGTGAACTGTTCATAATTGGTTCACAAATACAGCCATGGAAAAAAAATAAGAGACTATTTTTCCATTTTTTCTGTTCACTGTACAATTTTCAGCAGTGTGTGTGTGTAAAATGCACAGGTTGCTATTATTTTGTTAACTATTGCAGTGTGAGCTGTGTAAAAATAAGAATTGCCTCCATATGTGTTGTAAGTGCAGTAGTGTTTGTATAGCAGCTTTTCTGCTATACAATTCCAGCAGCTTTACGCCCGATTCAGTTTCTGATGGTCACACATGCACACACTATGCTCTTAACATCACTGTTTAAATAGATGCAATTGTAAAATAATGTAAGAATGTTGTTTAACATTTCCAAGGTATAATAAATTGTTTATATGTATTATTTTTACATTTTCACCAAACAGTTTTTTGTTTGGAATTTTGAATCAAGTTTGGAATTTGAATCATGCTGGCTTGTTCCAAGCCCTCACCTCCTTGTACTTTGGTTCTTCAGAACCCTTTATATACCCTTCTGTGTGCATGTGAGAACGTTGGTTCCTGGTGGGAATCTCTACACCTATCCATGAGTCCCATCACCCACCAGACCCAACTCATCTCCATGACCATCGGGGAGCACTCCGAAAAACTCCCTTTCCTCGTCACCTGTGTCACATCACCGCTCTTCATCCTGTGCCACCCGTGGCTCGTGAAGCATGACCCACTCATCTCATGGACTCGACACAAAGTTCTACAATGGGGCCCGACCTGTCAGGAGCTCTGCCTCCAGGCAAAGGCCAAGACGTGCTCGGGGAGTCCGAGGCCCCCGATGTCGACCTGGAGACAGTTCCCGTCCCACGCCATGACCTGATGTGGGTCTTCGGTAAACAATGGGCCATCCAACATCGCCCCTACCACCTGGGCATTGACCTCCAGCCCGGCACGGTACCACCCCGTTACCGTCTGTTCTCTCTCTCTGCGGGGGAACAGAAGGCCATGGAGGAGTACATTGCCGAGGGGCTCCGCCAGGGAACCATCAGGCCATCTTCATCCCCTGTGGCCACGGTGTTCTTCTTTTTCAAGAAAGAAGACAGGGGTCTCCGCCCTTGTGTTGACTATCAGGGGCTCAACCGGATTACCATCAAAAACCGTCATCAGAGAGGGCGACAGAGAGGGCGACGAGTGGAAGACGGCTTTCATCACCCCCACAGGACACTACGAGACCCTGATTGTGCCGTTCGGATTGTGTAACAGTCCGGCGGCCTTTCAACACTTATTAATGATGTGCTTTGCGACATGTTGGGTAGATGGTGCTTTGCATACCTCAATGACATCCTCATGTACTCCAGGACTTTAGAGGAGCATACCCAGCATGTCAGGGCAGTCTTCAAATGCGCGTTCCACCAGCACTCCACCACATTTCTTGGTTTCGTGATCTCCTCTTCTCTCCCGCCAACACCAGGCGGAGAGCCCCCGGATGGACTCCGCCCCTGTCCTGCCGTCTAACCACATCCACGTTGTTCCACGTTGACTATAGGTTTTACTTCTCTACCTGCAACATCCATCTCCAGACTGAGTCCAGAAAACTATCACCCTGGTTTTTTGGCCCCTACAAGATCACTCATTGTATCAACTCTGTCACCTTCCGACTCCGGCTGCCTGCCTCTCTCAAGATCCACCCTGTTTTTCACATGTCCCAGTTTAAACCTGTTTTCTTTTCTCCTGTCTCCCCAGGACCCTGCACCTCCTCTGCCTCAGATCATTGACAGTGGTCCTGTCTATATCGTCTGGAGGATCTTTGATTCGTGACGCCGTGGCCGTGGCCGTGGCACCCAGTATCTTGTTGACTGGGAGGGCTAGGGTCTGAGAAAACGGTCTTGTGTCCCCGGTCGCTTCATCCTGGACCATGCACTTATCCAGGACTACTGTCACTGGGTGTCCTTTCCGCCGGGTCTGGGGGTACCCCCCACATGCACCATCCGGCACCGGAAGTGACTCGCATCTCAGGGTATATAAATAGGAAGTAGGTATCACACTGTCCCAAGCCCTCACCTCCTTGTACCATGAGTACTTTGGTTCCTCAGAACCCTTTATATACCCTTCTGTGTGCGTGTGAGAACATTGGCTCCTGGTGCGAATCTCTACTCCTTAGCTGGAGCGTTCGTGTGTGTCCGCGACTGGGCTCTTCCATCACGCAACACTGGGCAAACTATCAATTAATTTGTGGTCTGTCTCCATAACAGACACACTCCCGCAAATTACAAAAGCAATAACCAATAAAAAAAATGATGGGGTCTCTTATTTTTTTCCATGGCTGTATATCAATGGTTGCTATGTACAAGCTTTATGGTTCCACAGTCCTAAATCTTCCACCCTGGTGTTGAGTTCAGATTCAATACAACTGACTCTAATATTCAGATATTACTCAGGGCCTTCATTACACTGGATCAGGTGTATTAGGACTGGTACTAAACTCTGCAGTGTAAGACATCAACACAAGCAGGAATGGGTGACCCTGCTACATATATAAAATGGATTCACATATTTGGTTTACTTTGATCAATATATATTATCTGTATTAATAAATATTCAGTATTTATTTTAAAGTACTGAAAATCATTTACAGGGTGTAATGAAGCCTTGATAAATATTTTGAATGTGTAAATGTAACATTTAAGCCACACTTGGAATAAATTAATGTTGGCAGACAGTAGGCAATGCTCTTGCAGTCTCTAATTAATGTCATATTTAATTATGTTGTAATACTCTTATCATCAGCCAAAATCTGCATCTGTTCTTTCCTCTCCGACTAATCAGTGATAAGCAGTCCCTTTCTCTTTAAGCTGTCTCAGCTCTGATGTACATGTATATGCTTTAGATTGACTGCTAAAGATCAGATTTCCATTCGTTAACCCCTCATGCTCCAGGCTTTTTGTTCATTTGTTAATCAGAAAATTCCATAACTCCTATTAATTATTCAGTAACTCCTATAAACCTGTAGTGTATTGGTAAATTGCCCCCTCAGGATTTCCTTTGTTTTTCCATTTTTGTATATTAAATGGTTTTGGATCCTTGTACCAAACAGTTTTTAAATGATCAGGTAATGTATTTATGTGAAGCGAAAAATGTTTTGCCACGCCTGTATAACCCCATGTGAAACAGTAATTGCCCTATGGGCTTCATAACTGCATGTGATGCCTTTAGCAACAACAATTTGACTAAAACCAGTTGCAAACAAGCAACTCTATGAACTGGAGATCGATCTTTCACACAACTGTTCTCTGCAGAATTGCTTTTTTCCAGTCATGCTGGAAGACATTTCGAGCATAAACTACCTATTTAAGATTTCTACCTCAATGGGGTTTCAATCGGGACTTTCAGGACAAATCTTAAATTTTGTTTCTTGTGAACCATTCAGAGGTGATTTGGATCTTTTATGCTTTGGATCTCTGTCTTGATGCACAACCCAGATACTCTTGAGCTTCACATCACAGACTCGCAGGATTTTATGGTAGTGAGCAGAACAGTTTTATGTTTTATATACTGAATTATGACATGTCGCCCTGGCCCTGAAGCAGAAAAGCATAACCACGCCATCACATTATCACCGCCATGTTTGACTGCTAGTATGATGGTTGTCAAGAACTTTTAGCCTTCTTCACATTGCTGGAACGTAATCAGAGGTATTTAAATAAAAATATTCAGGCCTAGGAGTGTCTAGTCTAATTGATCTCAACTAAATTGTGATCCGATTGGTTGATTAAGTGAGTAAGGAGCAATTACTTTTTCACATAGTTTCATCATTTTTCCTTCATTAATTGAAGGAAACTTTTATTTTTGTGTATTCCTTTCGTCTTTATTGTTTATGAAATTTAGCTTGAAGATCTGAAACAACTGAGTGTGAAAAACATGCAAAAGTCAGAAGAAAGAAACAACCTAATTAATATATGTATCACATAAACATCAACATATGGGCATTGAAAGATATGTCCGCCGTCTGATCTCCGTGATGCACTTGGGAAATTCATGGCCGCTTATTTTTCTGCAGCCACACTAGACATTTGCAGAATGTGTCACCTTGTGAAATTGTCATGATCAAGGCTAGACTGGTAGACTGGTGACAAATATAATTCTCCATTTTGGTGCATATAACAAGATCGCTAATTTACCAACTGTAAGTAGCAAAAGCATGAGGTGCTGCACACTCATTTGTGGCTAAAGGTGTATAACTGGCATGTTGGCAGCAGTGGGGGGACATAGAGTGCACGCAGCTGCACTTAACTAAAGAGCCAATATAACAGTTAGAAAATTTGCTTACCGTTATCCCAGAAGTAATGATGAATAATGAATATTAACTGTGTATCATGTAGCCTCACTTTTATGTGTTTATTTAGAGCCAGTGAGGTTAAAGGGTCACGCTTAAACACACCATTTTGGATCTTCAGCGCTGCTATATGTAAAGCTGCCGCTTCAGAACCGAAGTGTTAAAATTCACTTAAAGCAAAGTTTCACATGTGAGGTTTGTTTACCCAGGAAGTCTGCTATCGCTCCTCGTAGCAAATTAATTGAAATTGATGTTATTTTCCTTGATGTTAAATATCGTTGACAATATACGTACATAGTGTGTATGGGCTCTAAAATTCTAATATGTCACCTACTGTGCATTTTCAGCTATCCCAAAATCTTTCTTTAGTATTCAGAATCAGAATCAGAATCAGAATCGTGTTTATCGGCCAAGTATGTGAGCGAACACATACAAGGAATTTGGTTTCGGTCGATGGTGTCTCTCAAGCACAACAGTATAAAACACAACAACATATAAACGACACAATGAACAATATGCAGAGCAATATAATAAACAATAATATACGATCTACAGTATAAATACGTAATATGGATTTATATTGATAAATATAAAGATAAGTGTTAACAAATGTATATAAGTATTATTTGAACATATGTTTATATTAATCTAAATATATGTATGAAGATATGTAAGATATGTATTCATTCAGTAATTAACTCAAAATAATGAGACAAACGTGGCAAAACTATTTCCATGATTAAATAAGCTTAATCTGAATAATCTTAGTAGAATGTTCCATGGTACCTCATCATTTCAACATTTGATTGGTAAAAAATGAACAATGTACAAGAGAACAAATAAAATGTGAATTTAGTAGTATCAGCAAATTTTTGCTAGCTAGTAATGGCAATGCAACAGGTAGCACAAAATGCTATTAATCACAGTGGAACATGCTATGCTAGCTGAAAAATATTTTGGTGGTGGGGAGTGTCAGCTACAGATTTTAATTTGTTGCCAAAGTGAGGTACGCAGCCTTATGCATGGCATCAACAATGTTTTTGCCTGATTGTGGTGACATTTCAATTCAGCAACACAACAAAATTTATAATTAGGATCCATCTGGATTTTTATATGGGGTCTGCTGTTACTGAAACAAACCTTTGTTGCTCAGGACGTTCAGCTGTCCATCACAGTTGCAGTGAATTCACAAAGCTCTTCGCACCATAGACCATCACAGTTGTAATGTTATTTGCCAGAACACACAACCTTGAGTGTTCTCTCACCTTTATTGCTATTGATGCTCTGTATTTTCGAGGCTTCACACTTATATCAAACTTAATGTCAACCTCAAATCTAAACAGACCTTTCATCTCCTTGGTTAGTACAGTACATCATGTCCTTTTATTCAAAAAACACATTCATGTTTCATCTTTCAATGAACTGTAAGTCTGTATGGGATGTTGCAAAAGAAGCTCATATAAAAGTTTGAAAGCAGGACAATGGTACAATAAATTATTTTATCACATTTTCTGGTTAAAAAAAATGGCAAAGCTATGGAGAAGTATAGTAGTGGTAGTATCAGTAGCCAAAGGGTATCTTAAGACAAAGGGAAGAACAGAAAGTTCATATTTCTGTAGGACAGACCAACCCAACAGTGGAGTAACTCAAAAACAAGGCGAATGTTCTGCAGTTACAATGTTCACATGCACAGGATTTGATCATGTAAACAGCACAGTTTGATTGTTATAGTCTGACTATAGTTTTAATCAATATGATAGTTTTTAGTAAATATTCTTTAGATTAATATCAGCAGGACAGCGTGTAGAGTACTCAAATCATGTAGAGTTTTTTTCTGCAGTACCATGCATGTGATGACAGCTTTGTGACACAAAATAAACATGAATAACAAAAGATGAAAAGGCTGAAGTTTTGCAGAGAGGCAGAGATGTGATTTTATCAGGAATTAGTGATTTACTGTACCACTGAAAACAACAGTTTCAGTCCAATATGTTAGATTCACTAAAGGTCCTGTGGATGGGATACTGTGTGCATAGCAAGAAAAATGGTTGTTGGCACAGTCAATATTCTTATCCTCGGTCCTACTGAAAAACCTTGACAATTGCAGCCTGCAGACCCAATCCAACCAACCTAAACAGCCTGCTGCAAATCTTCTAGGACAGATTTGGAAGAAATTACTCCCAAGAAGTCTGGGAAGCTGGTTAATACATACTTCACCCGACTCACAGCTTGTTATTTCAGGAAGTTTAAAAAAAAAAAAAAAAGTGCTTACAATTTATTTTGGTTTAGAAATTTGGTGATAGTGTGTATGAGTTCAGAGAATAAGCGCCTGCGTCGCATTTTCAACCATCTGAGCTATAGAAAATCAATCATTCCTGCCTCGTGTAACAGCACAGGAGTCTGCTTTTTGAAAGGAAAGAAAAAAAGGCCTCCAGATTTTCTGTTCCTTCTTTCCTCTCCTGTAGCATGATTTATGCACGCATGAGCTTTTCCTCTGAGTATACATTGAACAACACCCGATCCTTTTCAGAGGAAAGTGTCCCCACCAGGTGGTGGAAGTGATTGGTGGACTGTAAAAGAAAGCCTATATTCTATGATTATATACCTCATCATTGTACTCTCAGGAGGTGGGGAGCCAAAAAAACAGCTGATGGACAGAAGGCTGACGGTTCTGGACTGTAGACAAGAGTTTCTTGAGCTTTTCATGTTGCTTCATGAGTGCTAACAGTAGAGCTGCTCCTGGAAACACAGCAACAAGGTTGAAAACAAGCAGGCTAGGAAGGGTAGCAAGGAACCTCTGAAAACATGGCTCAGAATTACAATAGGAAAGCAATCGTACGACCCAAAACTGAAAGGGCACAGTAATTACACAGACATACAACAGGGCAGAGGTAAGACCAGTGACAAACAAGACACAGATATCGAGTGAGTGAGTAAAGCAGAGCCAGGGCAAGGTGCATCCAGGATGAGGAATATGTGGTTTCTCTCATGCTGATAATAATAATAAATAAATATTTTTGCACTACATTTTTCTATGTAAAGGGTGCCAATAATTATGAAAGGAACTGCCTGGAGTACTCTCTTCACACATACATTTTCTTTATATGTGGAAAAGAAGAGGAGAACAAAAAAAGTCTCTCGCTCAAACCAATGGGAATAAACAGATATTAAAAGTGAGATCATTACGATGCTTTAAAATTTCTCCTCATCTTCTTTATTAATTCTGTTCATGGAATGGGCTTCAGCAGGATCCAGTTAATCACAGGGAACTCTCTCTGTCAGGTCTCATCTGAAAGTAATTAAGAAATGGTCCAGGAGTCGAGCAGGCAGGCTGCTGTGGAGAGTGAAGGGAGAAGAAAGCCATGCGTCTGGAACGAAAGTGAGATGAAAAAGCTTTTAGTCCCTGGCAGGCATACCGGGGATATAGGGAGGAAGAGGGAGGAAGAGGGAGAGAGGTGACACAATGTGGCGAATCCTTTTAAAGGTGCAGTAGGTTAATAAGTAATATTGCTACTAATTGTTACCCCTCAACTGTTAGTGTTATGAATAATCTAAAACTGTAGAACGGCAAAAAATATTTGTTGAAGGAACATTATCAATTTACACGCACCACATTCCTAAGGAAACACAGTGTATCTCTCCATCTGGCACAATCAACTGGCCCAGTCTCCACTTTACAGCTTACACAGTTGGTTGAATATCAGTTCTGTCCAGAACTGAGACAAATTGCGCATAGATGGACTTCACTCTGAAAAATCCTTCCAATGTGACTGATTTTCTAGCTGTGGGCCTCAGTCTCTGATTCAGAGTGTCACACTAGGAGCCCAGCAACATTCGGGAAGTCATCAGTGTGCACAATCCATCATATCTTAATTAAGAAGTGCTGTGCTCTTGTCAACTGCACTACCAGAAACAGTGAAATAGACTTATCTTCCCAAAACCTTAACCAAGAAGAAACAAATGACATGCAGCACAGAACAATATTTATCTCATCAGAACCTAAAGCGAAACACAGGGACTCCAGGCTCCAAGCTGAACAGATATTTTCTGTTTTTCCTACTCCTGTGCAAATCCATTATATAAAAATGTTCCAGATGTCGTAGCTCTGTGTTTTGTTGGGTTTATGGTAATGAGAGGAAGATTGAGGCATCACTAAAAGCTTTTTGATGCAGTCTGCAAAAGGTTTTGATTGAATCTGCTATGTAGACAGGAAGCAATATATACCTGTTGCTTCAGGAAAGCAGTACAAACTTAAGTTAGGTTCCAGCTGAGTTTGTTTTTTTATCTTTCTAAATGCAAAGATAAAAAATTGGATGACAAAAAACATTCTTCCAATACTTACTGAATCTATGATTAGTCTTGAAAGAATCGAAAGCCAGCAGTGAAGTGAAATAAATCATTAAAACTCAGTTTATGACAGTTAGGTGATTCGACAAAAAGGGAGTTCTTCTGTTCGCCTCATTTCAAGGATGAGCCTCAAAATAATCTTACATTTGTGACAATGCTTTGGTTTTAGACTTTGATTTGAGCCAGTGAATGCTTACCAGAAGAAAAAAAATGTGTGAATAAGAATGTGTGGTTCACACATTTATTTTTTCATATATAAATGTCAAAAGATGTGTGATCATATGTGAAAAAAGTGATCTCATGTTTCATGTTGCCTGTGATCACACATTATTGACATCTGTTAACTTGTGGCCACTTCGCACTCCACATGGGAATAAATTGCTACCATTGGCTCCATTAAGAGCAGACTGGTGTTAACTGGGTAGCTAGCCATGTAGATAGCATATTCTGCTTCTAACAACCAAAATAACTTACACAACTAGAGATTTATAACAATGAACATAAACTATATAAAGTACGTAAAATAGATGAGACATGTAAAAACATGTTTACACTACTTCTGTAACACTGGTTTTGTAAACAGGCCATTAGCCCCTCCAACTACATTTTCAACAACATGAGAAGAGGTCATGAGCAGCCAAGTAGATGCAGACAGAGTGGCGTCCTGCTGCAGAGATTCTGCCACTTCCACTAGAAAACCGACCGACCCAAAATAAGTATTTGTTGTGAGATGCCACCTGACAAAAAACAAAGTAATGTTGTAACAATGCATGCGTGTCTCTCCAGCAGAAAAGATGTAAAGCTGTCTCATTATTAGCCACATATAGATGTAGAAACACAGTGCTGTGAAAAAGTATTTCTTATTTTTTTGCGTGTTTGTCATACTTAAATGTTTCAGATTATCAAACAAATTTGAATACTAGACAAAGATAACCCAAGTAAATACCAAAATGCGTTTTTTAAGTGATAATTTGATTTATTAAAGGAAAAAAACCTATCCAAACCTGCCTGGCCCTATGTGAAAAAGTAATTGCCCCCTAAGCCTAATAACTTCTTGTGCCACACTTAGCAGCAACAACTGCGATTAAGCGTTTGCAATAACTGGCAATGAGTCTTTCACATCACTGCAGAGGAATTCTGGTCCACTCTTCTTTGGAGAATTGTTTTAATTCAGCCATAGTGGAGAGTTTACAAGCATGAACCGCCTTTTTGAGGTCATACGACAGCATCTGAGTTAGATTCAAGTCCGTACTTTGACTAGGCCACTCCAAAACCTTCATTTTGCTTTTGTTAAACAATTCAGAGGTGGACATGCTGGTGGGTTTTGGATCGTTGTCCTGCTGCAGAACCCAAGTGCGCTTTGCCTAATATTTAAATTTAATGGGTTATCTTTGCATAATATTTAAATTTGTTTGATAATCTGAAACATTTAATTGCGACAAAAATGCAAAAAATAAGAAATCAGGAAGGGGACAAATACTTTTTCACAAGTCCATTGAGAAATAAGATGGGGGTCCTTGCACTGATTTATGGCAGATTAAAACATTTCAATCATTCATTCATTCATTTTCTGTAACTGCTTAATCCTTACTAGGATCACGGGTACCCAGAGTCTACCCCGGGGTCTGTGCAGGGCGCACGCATGCACACACACACACACACACACACACACACACACACACACACACACACACACAATTTAGAATCAGAACCTGAATTCGAACCCCCAACCCTGGAGGTGTGAGGCAACAGTGCTACCCACTGTGACCTTTCAGCCTATTCAAATGTATAAAAATTTGGGGAAAAGATTATTGCAAACAGGGAAATCTATCAACTTAGTCCTGTGAAAGGAAAAATTCAGTATGCTGAGGGAAAAGGTGGTGAATCTTCAGCAGAATAGTTTTGCTTTGAGAAGGACAAAACACAAACCCAATTTGCCAGTGGCAGCCATAATTTTTCAATTATATAGTCATTCTTATATTTCCTCATAGGAGCTGGAAGGTACAGAGTGGGAGATTGCAGTTTACCCAGTGATCAAATGCTGAGGAACAGGTTTTGAAGTTATAGCACCCCCTATTGAGAAAAATGTGGCAAAAATAATAAGCTACTCCACAGTTGGATAGACCTATAAGGAGATATGGGAAAACAATTTGCATCTGTTTGCTCCTGTAATCTCTGTGAAGCACCTGAAGATGCTATAAATCAATTTTTTTTAATGAAGATGCAATCAACTTTGCAGGGAAAGTACAGAAAGAACTGTTTCTGATGTGTAAGTGTTGTCATCTTTGGCACTTTTTATAGAAACCCTTGAGGGTTCCCGTCCACACACAGCTGCAATCTTTGCCAGGCAGGTAAAAAAAAAGCTAGCTTGCTCAGGAGAAGAGCTCCCCACTGAGTTATGTGGTCTAATAAAGAAATCATGTGAACGAGTGCCAGAATAAATATCGTTCGCAGCTGTCAAATATACATAGATTTTTGCAAGACAAGGTAACTGTGGAACCGTGCTGTGGTGTAACACAAAAGTTTAAAAGTCACAGAGAGTTTTTGAGAACATGTGACATCCTCACACAGTTCACTTCAGGTCTGTTCTTCTGCTCCATTTCTTGGGTACTTCATGAAAATGTACCTGCCAAATTAATAAGGTGCACGAATAACATTACCCATATTTCAGCGATGCACAGCTAATATCTCAGTTCTGACAGTTCTGAACAAGTGGTCTTAAATCTAATCAGTGACAGAGAAGATCAGAAAGACACCCAGGGCTCTTTGTTCACATTGTGAGTGCCAAGGTCATTTGAACCTGGTTCTCTTTCAGGTTAAAGAAATGTGCTTAGTCACATTCCCTGTGGAACGACTGATATTTTTGCAAAATGTCAAAGGTGCAAAAATGGGCTGTCGTGCTTCCTGAGCTCATTAGTCATCTAGTCCTGAATTGCATAAGGTATGTACTTAAGCTATACTGCAGAACAATACAGTCAGTCCTACATAACAGCGGCAAGCTGTAGGTTGCTGCCCAAACAAGGCCAACACATAATCCCATGGGTAGCCAGCTAATGATGCAAAGCCTACAATAATAAATAATAATACTTTTTTTTTTTATTATAACAGAATGAATTTGAATACAAATCTCAAAGTATGGAAGGTCACACCAATACTTAAGAGAAGGTCGTTCTAAATAAAAGAGGAGGAGAATTTTGTAGTCTATTGACCATTTGCAAATTTTTGAGAAAATCTATTCCTTTATTTATTATTCCTCTGTCAAACTTTCAGTTCAGTCTACCTGGTCACGTCCATAACACCTGTAGTAAAAGACTACAACATTCAGTATAAGAAAGGAAAATTTTGAAGCAGTGGAGCAGTGCAATTACATATATTTTCATTCAAAAACAAGGCTGGCCGTACAATATTTTGAGAAATGACAAACTATGTACGCATGCCATTTTAATAAGAACATGCATGGGCTTCTGAATGCCATGTCTGCTCCACTATTAAGCAGCAGGGTTTCATGTCATTGTGAAGTGGGGGTTTTAGGAACAGAAGCTAAATACTAAAGCTAATGAGCTACTACTAAAGCTAACGCAAGAGCTTAGAACAATGGAAAATGCTGAGGACGACTACATGAGGACTACATGAGGTCTTAAAGTAAAAATGAAAATGCAAAAATGCTAAACGAAAGGAAAAAAGTGCAGAGAGTTGCAGAGGAAAATCGAACCAGATGCTGAGGTGAAATAGGTATGTTCTGGCCAAAACTGGTAAGATGAGGTAAGATGTGTGCTTCATCATCTCCAAACATGTCTTAAACTCAGATATAGCTAAAGAAAGATTTAAATGAACCTTTCAATACAGCTGTGTTTTATCTTTGTATCAATAAAATGTCATGCCATACAGACTGATACATCCAAGGGGAAACCTATAAATATTAATAAACAATGGGAACTTGGGTACAGAGTATGTTTGGGACCAGCAGCCCAACAGTTAGACATACTCAGCCCTGTCACACATGATCAGTCATCATCAAACGGTGCTTTGTCTCCCTTAGAAGAGCTGTTTTTTATTGTAAGTGGCATATGAGCAGCCATTACTTTTTCAAGCACCTCTGATTTGAAACGTTTAACTGAAGTGTAGGTTTCATGAGGAGGGGTTAGATAATAGCAGTTCTGAGGACAAGATAAACATTAGCAGTTTAAAATGGAGCAGTTTATCACCCATGGAATCAATGAACTAAGAACAGGCATGCATAAATTAAATGGCACTATAAGCACTGGATCCAAAGTACATGCAGAGGGGTTCATTTTCATTATGACATCCTCTACATTTTTCAAGTCTTGTAAAATAAAGCAGTTGGCACATCAGAAGCAGCAGCGCATGAAGAGGCCCAAGTTATTCCTCGTGCAGGATTCTCAGAAACTTGCAAACAATGAATAATAGAATGGCTGGTTCACAACCAATGCGTTTTAGCATTTATTTCCAATCTTTGCAAGGTTTTGTAATCTGATTGTCACCATTTGTGACAGTGCACAATAGACAAGGACACCTTTTCTCCAGAGGAGCAACAATGAATGAACTTACAACTGAACTGAATCATGGCATCTCTGCAGTAGTTACATAAAGACGTAGAAGCTGCTGTTAAAAAAAAATGAAATCTTAACAGTAGCCTGGGACCTTGAAATATAGCTGTAAAAGTTTTGCTCTTCTTTTTAACCCTAACCCTAAACTTATGTGCAATATTATCACTTCTATTCATATTATAGTTGTTTCCACTGATTTTTATTTTTCTTACTCACATTTAAATTTATTTTATTCGGATTTTTATTTTATTTCTATCAGATTCTATTTAGACTTTATATTAGACTTTTTATTT
>JBBJLS010104181.1:0-19805 GCA_037577275.1 Bryconaethiops microstoma
CTGAGGCTCCTGTCCCTGAGGCTTCTGTCCCTGAGGCTCCTGTCCCTGAGGCTCCTGTCCCTGAGGCTCCTGTCCCTGAGGCTCCTGTCCCTGAGGCTGTTGCTCCGGCCCCGGCAGTTGTCTCTGAAGCCCCAGTCTGCCACTCTCCTGAGGTAACAGCCTGCCGTTCTCCAGAGGCCCCAGCACTGGTTCCCAGTACCGGTCTGCCAAGCTGCGGTCCCTTCACCGGTCCCCGCACTGGTCCCCCAAGATGAGGCTCCGGTCCCTGCGGTTCCTGCTCCTGAGGCCCCGGGTCCAGCCGTGGCCCCTGCTACCGCCGTGGCCCCTGTTCCTGCTCCTGAGGCTCCGGCTCCGGCTCCGGCCGTGGCACCTGCCCGTGAGGTCCCAGCTCCCGCCGTGACACCTGCCTGTCTCTTATTTTGACACTTTGGGTGTAGTTCCCCTGGTCGGCTTAAGGATCCACAGCTGACTAGGGATAAAGTGATTATTATGTTCAGGTGTTGGGGTTTGTAATGCACTATATAGATGTGTTTATTTCAGTTGCACATTGTCTGTTCTCCCTCACGTTTTCCCTAGTTTGTGTTTGTTTGGGTTTCCCCTGTGTTTTTGTATATTTCGGCCATCGAACCTGGTTTTGTTTTCCTTTTTTTCCTAAATAAAGAAAAGTGAAAGCTATGGAAGTCTGCATCTGGGCCTCCTGCCTGAGCAAACCAAGCCTGGATATGACACAAAGCTGTTTGGTTCGTTACTTGCACCTATAAAAGATAAAACAGAGAAGGTTCAGAGCTGTATTGACCTGTGATGCTCTAAACCTAATTTCTTTGGCTTAACCTCCACAAATTTGCACCAACATGAAGAAGAGATGGATGTAATTTGATTGTCTTGAAATATGTTTTGGTGATTTTATTGATTGTGGAAACAATTTGGGTTACTATTAGTGGTGACCATTGACTTCTAGTCCTTGTTAGCTTTGAAGTACCTGTATTAATCTAAAGAATAAAATATTCGAATCCACACAGTTTGACTCACCGACTCCATCTGGGGTCATTTTTTTGTTTTGCCAAACCATACATTTAGCTTAGCCTGTATGCTTCAGATTCAGAGCTGTTATTTGACCTATTCATTGTTTAAATTGTAAAAGAATCTGTAGTTACAGTAAGTGTTAGCAGCTGTCCATATGTTATGTTAGATGCCCTACTCCTTTCATTTCCTGTTTTCCTCTGTGATGCATTATTGAGTATGTGGTGGCAGAGGGGTGTGAGGCAGCGGGGTTGGCAGGTTTTACTGCTGTTTTAGTTAAGTGTGTATGTGTTGTGTGTGTGTGTGTGTGTGTGTGTGTGTGTGTGTGTGTGTGTGAGTCAAGCTCTGTTTCTACTCGACCCCGTCACCTGATCCCCACTGGGCCGCTGCCCCACGAAGCCCGTGCCAGCACTGCCACTTTACTAATTACACACAGCGCAAGAACTGAAGGGTTGATAGGGATGAGTGTTTTTATACAAGCAAATAAGTTATAAACTATTAGTGATCCCCTGCAAAGTCACGACTCAGAGTTTGCGGCCGCCGTCATTTGCGGATTTTTCTTAGAACCTAACTAATTGTTTGTGGATTGTACCTAACTAATTGGGGGGTTTTTTTGTTGCTTTTTTTCGTGTCAATATACGTTTTCTCATGCATTTTAGATTTTAGTGCTAAATTATTACAAAAATATAAATTACTAAATTTGTAACATAAATATTAACATATATTCAGCTAAATATCCATATAAAATGACTGTATACATTTTTAAGTGCTGTTGAAGAGAACACAGCAACTGTATATGAAAACGTGTCTTGGGATGGTGAAATATCCCTGTACTGAGAGGCGAGAGATTTGAAAGTAGCCAATCCGAGAGCGTGCTACTGATTGGCTGCTGCCCTGTGACGCATCTCTGCCAGCTGCAGTCCAGCATTCCTGCATCAGAACAGTTTTCTTCACATTTTCTTTACAGTTTAGCTTTATTTTATTTTTGAAAGGTGTTAAGCTGACTTTAAAATAAAATTAAAGTGTTTTGGCATATTTAGGGTTTAGACTAAAAAAATAGACCTTTTTTTTTTATTTTTCACAATTCACAATTCGCAGGTGCTCTTGGAATGTAACCCCCATCAGTTTCGGGGTTGACTATATTAGAATTATTCTTATACACTACTTGCTGTAGTGCATTTTTTTCCATAATCAACATTATCAACTTTGTCTACTAAACTTTGTAGCCTTAATGACCAGCTCAAATCATCCTCACTGAAAACAGTCATTTTCATGATGAGAAGAGGCAAAAAAGGTACCAGTTACAGCTCTGGACCTTGGTGAAATGTAGGGCTTTTAGATGTTAATTTGGGCTGTGTGCATCTCTGGGGAAGAACACACCCCGTTTATAATAATAATATCTGTGTTAGTGTGGCACGGGACCCTCAGGAAGCTGGTGTTCTGCAGTAGAATTGCCTCTTATGGTAGCATGCAGACCAAAGGAGTGTGTACATCTTTGTCACTGCTGCCATTTTTACATACATGTATGTATGTGTCTGTGTGTCACTAGGAACTATTTCATTGAGTAACATGATGTCGAGTCTGTGAATTATTTTGATGTACAATCTTGCCTCTGCAAGCATTAGAATGATATAAATAAAACTTGTTTAAAATAATTAAACATGTATTAACAGTACATTCTAAAATGCAATCAAATTTGAGTATATTTAACACTTTAAGGTTTACGTAAAAAAGTGAGTGAGTGACTAACTGTGCACTGAGGGAGGGAGAGAGTTCGCTTTGGTGTGTGCACGGGGGAGAGGGGCGGAATATCCCATCCTCTATAATGTGCGTGAGCTGCAGGGAGGGGGAAAAATGGTGCGAGTTGAATGGTAAAGATGGTGCTCGCAGGTGTTCTGCCTGAGTGAAGGAGTGCAGGAAATGTGATCCTTTGTTCTCTGGAGACAAAGGAAAATATGACCTCAATTTCTAAAAGTAGGACTGAGAATGAATTCAGCCTCATCATAAAACTAATAGTGAAATTTTAAATAGTAGATATGACATTTTAGTAATTCTCAGCAGATATTACTATGATGTTAGTAAAAGGTGGTGACCTGCTTTGATGACCTTTAGGCCACACTCTGATACCCCTCCCCACACACACACACATGACGTAGCCGCGTTAATGGGCTGTTGAAATTTGACATTTTCCAAATTACTCACACAGCCTTGAAGTGGCTGAAATTTAAAAAAAAAAACCCTAAGAAAAACAACAGTGAGATTATGTCAAGAACAGTATTGATCACACTACTGACGTAATCACGCTAATAATTCCAATGCACTGAGCACCAAAGTAGCAACAACCATTTCTATAATTGATGAATAATTGATCAGTGATCATTTGACTAATCATCTAAACCCGGAGTGCACAAATCCAGTCCGGTGTAGTTGGGTGATTGCCCTACTCAAACACCTGTTTAAACTGATTTTCTGTTTCAGTGGGTGTGTTTGAGGAGAGGAAAAGAATTTTATGCACATTTTATTCAGAATGAACAAAATAAATGGGTCATATGGCAGTACTACAGGTTGTGAATCACTACTCTGTGATGGTCAGTTGCACATAACATCATATGAGACTACCTGTACCATGCTGCTTAGTGTTGAAGGGTGAACTAGAATGTCCTTGACTTTAATTGCTTTTTTAATTGCTTTTGATCTGGGCAGACAGCATAAATATGTAGCTATGGAATTTAGGACACAGGTTCAATACGGGACATAATAGGACTCATGTAGTTAGGACTAGGTTGTTTTTTCCTGTGTTTTTTCATTCCTGACTGTCCGATTTTATGTTACATGATGGATAAGGCAGCGATGGTTGTGAATTTTAGCAGGGAAAAAAATACTGGATAGCACTTTTAAAATGTTTGCATCCCATATAAACATTTTCTTAGTTTAAAGCCTAAATTGCTTAAATTATGTTAGGTTTCAGTTGACATGCTTTAAGAGCAAGCTGAAAGTTGTTTTCTTTGTGTGTAGGATGAAAAGGAAAAGAGGCGTTTGGAGTTGCTGGAGAGAAAGAGAGAGAACCAACGGCTCCTGGATGAAGAGGACTCAAGGCTGAAAGGAAAACATAAAGAACCATCTGGCAAAGTGACACGGGCACAAATAGAGGAGAACCTCCAGCGGGAGCAGACGGAGAAACAGCAAACCAAGGATAAAGGCAGGCATCAATGTCCAAAAATTCACATGTCCAAATATTCACATGCACACATACTAGACATTACACACAGGAGAAAGGTAGGGCACAGTATGCAGGTTGCCACCTGAGGGAACTTTGCATGTGAAAAATGTTTTAATGCTTTAAAACCTGCTAACCTCCCTAATCCGTGACTTCCATGCTCACTATTCGTTCCTGCCATCTTTTGTTTCATGTTTTTCTTCATGTTTCTTCTGCAGAGAAGAGCCATCTGGAGGCCCCACTGGAGGAGAACATCAACCGGATTGTTCCTGAAGAAGGCTCAGCTCGAACCATTGAAGATGCCATTGCAGTCCTCAGGTACTTTGACCACGTGAATTGGTTGAACAATATAGAGCAGTCTAGAGCAATATTCAAATGAACCCACTGAAGCAATATCACCCCTACATGCCTGTAGTATATTGGGGCAGCTGGTGGCCTGGTGTTTAGGGAGTTGCCCCTGCGATCAGAAGGTCGTGTGTTTGAATCCCAGGACTGCCAGGAATCCCAGGTTCCCTTGAGCAAGATAACATCCCCACACACTGGTCCCTGGGTGCTGTGTTCCTGCCTGTCCACTGCTTCACTTGGTGAATGGGTTAAATGCAGAGAGAATTTCACACTGTTTACACTGTGTGCTATGGTATAAGGGCTACTTTATATTACTTTGCTTTATTGGTCGCATGGCATTTGTTATGCAAGTGTCATTGGAGTGTATGCATACTGCAAATTACAAACTCTACTTGACTCCACCGTGTCTGGTTAAAAACCAGATTCTGAAAGCTACTGTCAATAACAGTTGTCCTGTAATAATGCTAGTCATACTAGTACTGTACTTCTACTAATAAAAACAATATTAACAAAAATCATCATAGGTAGAATTTAATTAAGTATATTAAGTAGTCTTGTTTAAAAACTACAATTCTAGAGGGCATGCATTTGTCAGGAGTAAAAGTTCTCTGTGGACTCATTTGATAATTAATTTCATAATCCTGGGATGGTCTGTCCAGGACTATATCATGAATGAATTCAAGATTACGTTGTCTAGCTTTCATTTTCTAGTTTTAAATTATAATGCTATATTATTGTTAATGTGTATGTGCATAATCAATGCACACATACATGCTCAGTTCGCCAAAATCAAGCATTGAGACAAGTAAAATTTGCGTTTTCTCTTGAAAGTGCAAAAACAAGAACAAAAATCCCTCTTTCTCTAGCTGCTTGCACACATACTGAAAGAACTAGTATTATAGTCTCATGTCTGTCTCTCTTTTCTTTCTTTCTTTCTTTCTTTCTTTCCCTCCTTCTGTCATTCCTTTCTTCCCATAGGCAAGAACAGAAGCTATATCACCTCATATACTTACTGTACAATCTATCAGAATGGCTGCATGGATCATATAAACATTGTAGAGCGTGTTTATTGTTTGTCATACAGCATCAGAAATCACCCCATAATCATGTCTTTTTCACATGGATTATACAGCTGAACACAGATTTGAATGTTGAATTAAGCATTCAGTTAGCATTGTGCTAATTGGTTGGGTGTAAGTGTCCATGATTGGTTTGCTGTATTAGGCTTGTAACTGTAAGCAAAGTTTAGACAAAGATCTTGTCCAACTATATTTGTAGTGGAGCAGGAGAATTTTTTCCCCCTGAACTGTTCCTTCAAAGTACTTTTGCTGTTTTGCAGTACTAAGGAGGATTTGGATCGTCACCCTGAGCGGCGAATGAAGGCGGCCTACACTGCATTCGAAGAGGTCAACATGCCCCGCCTTAAAATGGAAAACCCCAACATGCGTCTGTCTCAGCTCAAACAGCAGCTGAAGAAAGAGTGGGGGAAATCTCCAGAAAATCCGCTAAACCAGCGCTTCGTCGCTTACAACACAAAGTAAAAATCAGCAATAACAGCAAAACAAAAAACAAACAAAAGAAAACCTTAAAGACTGGCACACCGAGAAAACATGAAAATACATAACCAAGTTAGATTTAATTTAATTGTTCTGCTTCTTTATATTTGCATTGTTTTTGTTCTCAGTCAGAGGAACAATTTAGACATCTAACTTAACCGAACTGATAACATCATGTGCGATTGTGCCACACTCAAATCAGTCCATTTTATTTTTTAAGTTTGATTTTCTTTTTTGTGAAAAGAAATAAATGCGGTGCTGCAGTGCACTTGAGTTACATCTGTTTCAACTACTCTGATTTCAAAGAGTCGCCTGCTACATTTTACTGAAGTTCGAGAAGATGACCGACCCTGTAGATGATTTGGTGTCCTGGGGGTTGCAGTCACACTTACAGAAGCACTGTATAAGATTTTACAAGATTTTGAGCACTTAAATATGTTTATTTTGCAATAATGCTTTGAAAGACATTGTATTGAGTGAAGGTTTCTGTGCATTGTATCTGTGCTCCCTTTGGCCCCTTCTTTATAAAAGTGTGTACGTTGAATCACAGAATTTCAGAGGGTGAGTGATTTTCCCATTCCCATACTAAAGCCCTCTGTGTGTCCCAAGTTTGATTTTCACAAAAATCGATAAAAGTATAGCCTATAAGTAACAGTATATCATGCAGTGTGCGAAACCACATAAGCAAGTCTGTTTGTTTGCTTGGGATAACTGTGTGAGGATTTAGGCATGCAGTGTAACATGATACTTGTAAGCTCCAGTATAAAACTAAAGAAGCAAACCGAGGGAAAACTGAGTAAATCAGTTTGATGAATCACCCTGCAAATAAAGGAAAAAATGAAACTGAAGAAAAACATTTAATTGAAATAATTTGATACAACTGATCTAGGCATGTTAAATGACTAATACTACTAATTATCTATTAGCTACATTAGTCTCATAGCTTCAGTGTAGAATGAAAACACATCTTGACTGATTGATTACTATAGACTAGTTTAGTCAAGCTAAATTTACCATACAGTTATATTTTTTCCTTTGATAATTGACAAAAAAATAAAAGTGCTTCTGCTTTAAAGAGTACCACTATCATCTCTGTTCTGGTGTTAAACAGACCTATAAGTTGTGATGCTGTGATGGATGATTTTTTTATTTTATTTTTTTAACCTCTCAGCAAATTAGTGGCCATGGAATGTGCAGTGTGAGCCGCAGTGAAACACTTTGTCTGCGCACACAGACTGGGTTTGATTTATTCTTCACACTCTCCTTCCATGCAGCTAATCATCTGACTCCTGGAAACAAAAATAGTTAATATTAAAATTGCTGAACAAACTAATGTGGCGTCTCTAATGGTGAGTGCTAAATGTGTGAGACTGTGGATGGTCTGTTTGTTTTGTGTTTAAAGCCTGCACGCTTGACCTGTCCAGGCTCCACAGTAGCTTCCATAGCTACTTTTGAGAGGCTGGAAAGACTTTACAGAATTGCATTCACCATAATGAGAACCTCTAGAGATCTTGCTTTACAGTCACTACATCACATTGAGTTTAAAATGTGCCTCGTTTTACGGAACTGGGCTTTGCTGTATCAGAAGTCGACATTTGCCGCTGTGCTAACAATGGCTGAACAAGAGCTTCCTGTATAACTTTTTTACATCTTAGAGGTCTAAAACATCTTAAAGGGGTGGTGGTGGCCTTATGGGTAAGGATACTTGCCTCTGGACCAAGAGGTCATGGGTTCCAATCCTACCTTCAGCACACCACCACTGGGTCCCTGAGCAAGACCCTTAACCTTCCAGGGAGACTGTCCCCTGTAGTTAGGGAATGAAAGTCGCTTTGGATTAAAGCGTCTGATAAATGCCATAAATTTAAATGTAGAGGTGTGATGTAATTCCGTGTGGATTGAAGAGAGTTCTCTGCAGATGGAGAGCCAAATAGGGTTGATAAATCTGGCAGGTTTTCAATAAAACTGAGCTGTGGTAGATGTTATTGTATGACAAATTTGAATGCATGGGGTTTACATTATGATTAAGATGAGGTTCCCATGTAATGAGGTAGTGATCTGAGATTGCTGTGGTCTGTGGAAAATGTTATCCACATTGACACCAAGGGTCAGGATTAAATCAAGAGTGTGACCGCAGCTGTGTGTAGACCCCATTACATTTTGAGTAAAGCCAACCGTATCTAGAATCGAGGCAAAAGATACCACATCCGGTTGATCCTCACAGTGTGGCCTTGCATTCACATACAAAAATATACATAATTAGAGACGAATCACTCCAAACTTAGATGCACATAAACTGAGGTGTGTGTTCAGTTCTCAGTTGGTTCTCGGTAGGCAGTTTTAACCATGTTCTGTAATGTTTGTCCAACCTGTAATGCTTGCAGGACCTACGAAAGCACTTCTGTGGGTGGAGAGTGGACAGAGGACTTCTTCAGGAAGTGATTGAGCACAAGGTGAAATTTTTAAGAGTGCACTGAATATTCCAGTGTAACTATTTACACAGTAGTGGTGTGTAGACAACACTGGTAAAATATACAGTACACAATTGCATAACATTTTAGGGGGTGTTTATTTTTGCTCTTTTTAGTCAAGAAATGGGTGCTGATGTTTATTAGTTATGACAGGACACACCCATAACATATTTATATATGGGGCGGCTGGTGGCCTGGTGATTAGGGAGTTGCCCCTGCGCTCAGAAGGTCATGGGTTTGAATCCAAGGACTACTAGTGGCACCACTAATGTACCCTTGAGTAAGGTACCGTCCCCACACACAGTTTTCCAACAGAACGTTAACATTTCATTTCTGGCATTTACCAGACGCTTTTATCTAAAGCGACTTCCATTCCCTAACTACAGGGGACAGTCTCCCTGGAGCAAATGGGGGTTAAGGGTCTTGCTCAAGAACCCAGTGGTGGTGTGCTGAAGGTAGGATTCGAACCTATGACCTCCTGATCCAGAGGCAAGTATCCTACCCACTAGGCCACCACCACCCATGAATGCTAAAAATCACAACCTATAAAAAATTATAAGCTCCTCAAACAAGTTTTTTTTTCCATTTTGAAATACTGAATTTAATCACTATACCCATTACACAAAGTGGCTGTAGCGCAGTGAAATCTGTCGGGCCAGGCTGCGAAACTGCATGGGATGAAAGTGTGTGAGGAATTTCTTTTGGCTGCTGTAAACATGCACCAAAACACATTTTATACTCCAGTAAGCTCTATTCAGAACATAATCTCTGCTTTTAAACCGTAGCCAAACTGACATAGATCAATGAAAAGAGGTCCGTTCCAGTTAAGTACTCCAACTATAGTGGTTGTGTCATATAGTTTTATTTTATATAAAAGCAATAAATTCTATGTAAAATTAATCCCATTTTCCAAATGCAGTGCATCAATCAAAGTATGCTTGGGGCTTCTTTTGCACTTGAGGCTAATGTAGCTAACAAGAAACAGATGCTTACCCACCAGCTAACACCCCTAATAAGAGTTTGGAGAAAATTCCGGGTTTAAGACAGTTGCTGCAGTTCTTAGCTGTGCAATGTACGTACCATTTTAATAGTAGAAGACAGCGAGGCATGACCTAATGTGGATTTTAATGTAGTTTAACTATGTTAAATTTTAGTCATCTATGTTCTTCTATTCCACCATCAACACCATCAACATCAGGGGCTGCAGCCAAATATACATGCATGCCTACAGCTGCAGAGCTGTCAGATTTCAGTATCGTTCAGCTGCTATAATGACATATATATATACACACACACACACACACACACACACACACACAAAATCATGCACTACAGTAAGTCCTTCCCTCATCGGTCAGTTTTAAACTTAAAAATTCAACCTAATAAAGTCAGACGTTTTCAACACATTTCTAGACTATTGGGGTGACACAACCAAAGCCAGTTTTTGGAACAGCTGGTGGCCCAGTGATTAGGGAGTTGCCTCTGCGATCAGAAAGCTGTGGGTTCGAATCCCAAGACTGCTAGTGACACCACTGAAGTACCTTTGAGCAAGTTACTATCCTTACACACTACACCCTGGGTGTTCCTGGATGCCCGCTGCTTCACTTGGTGAAAGGGTTAAATACAGAGAAGAATTTCGTGCTGTTTGCACTGTGTGCTGTGGTGCGTTCACGTATGAGAGAATCGTCACTTTATATTTTTTTTCCATTTTATAAGGAGCCTTGTCTCTTCTTGTTCTTCCCAGGACAGAAAGGGGGCAAAAAAGACTCAAAATCACTAGAAGGCACCCGTGAGCGAGTCCTCATTGATTGGGGCAAAAGGGGCTTTTGTGTTAATAAAACACATTTATTGTTATGCGAGAATATTCTTAGGAGAACTAAGCACTACACTGAAAAATATCTGAAAAAAACATCTACTTTAAACACATTTAAGGAAACGGAGCACCTAGTGATTATGGAGTTGCCCCTGTAGCCAGAAGGCCGTGGGTTTGAATCCCAGGACTGCTAGTGGCACCACTGACGTACCCTTGAGCAAGGTACCATCCCCCGGGTGCTGTATTCCTGGCTGCCTGCTGCTTCACTTGGTGAATGAGTTAAACACAGAGAAAGAATTTCACACTGTGTGCTGTTCGCGTATGACAAATGGTCACTTCACACTTGTTAATCTTAATCCATTATTTGTGAATTGTTGCAGCTGTCTGATCCACTTTTGTGGTGGTTCTGTTCATTTTGCTCCATAAAATGATCCAAATGATCCAAGTGATACCAAGAGGTCTATAGCTCTGCTAAATAGGCTCTGGGTCATTTGTTAGATTTTTACAGATGTACACACACACACAAACACACACATCAACATAGTTTGTATAATCTCTCTAGCAAAGCACTAGTAATAAAACAGGACATTCTGGGGCATCCCCGCTTGAGCCAAAGATCACCATGTCCAATGCTAAGTATTTGCTACAGGGGTATAAAGCCCCCAGCATTGAGCTATGGAGCAGTAAAACTGTTTTCTAGAGGGATAGAGCTCCACCCAATACCATTGTGATGAGTTAAAGTGGTCTCTGGGATCTAGAACCAATCATCCAATATCAATACCTCAGTAATGCTCTTGCGGATGAATGCAATCAAATCCTCATTACAATGCTCCACCATCTAGTTTAAAGTCTTTGCAGAGAGGCAGAGGCTGTTTCTGCAGTAAAAGAAAGAGAAACTCCCTATTAAGAGCCCTGATTAAAGAAGAAATGCTGGACGTGTGGCGTGTGTATTAAGATGCTGTGTAACTGTAACTGTGATTCCTGCTGAGGTAATGTTATTGATCTTAACCACATATAATTAATCAGGATTTCAGAAATTATCCATTGAATTCTGTTCATTTGAAGTTTATTCTCATTGCACATGCGCACAAACTAAATGTATATACATATGCAGTACTAGTCTCACAGCAGCATCTCCAGTGGTCATAAGAAGTATTAAAACTTCAGGTTCTTTAGGTTGCTTTATAAAATACGTAACAAAACGATATACACTAAATGGACACAAGTATTGGGACCCCTGACCATTACCTCAACACTAACTGTAATGACACTGCATTCAAATACAGAGCTGGCTATAACAGCTTCCACTCTTCTTGGAAGGTTCTCCACAAGGTTTTGAAGTTTCTGTGGAAATTCATTCTGTAGCATTTATGAGGTCAGGCATTGATGTTGGGTGAGAAGGCCTGGCTCGCAATGTCTGTTCCAGTTCATCCCAAAGGTGTTGGATGGGGTTGAGGTCAGGACTCTGTGTGGGTCAGTCAAGTTCTTCCACACTGAACTCATCCAGCCATGTCTTTATGGAGCTTGCTTTGTGCACTGGGGCACAATCATACAGTAATAGAAAAGGTTCTTCCCCAAACTGTGTCCACAAAGTTGGAGGCATCGCTTGACATTAAGATTGTCCTTCACTGGAAGTAATGGGCCTAGCCCAAAGCCTGAAACACAGGTATGTCCCAACACTTTTGTCCCTATAGTGTATTTGTGATCCAGCTAATTATCCACCTAATGCTCTTGTGACTGAAGGCAATCAAATCCTTCAGAGCAATGTGAAAAAAGTAAGGAAAGCAGAAAAATTGACTGGTGGTGAACATATTTCTACAGAGTGCAAAAGGTTAGGTTTGTACAGTGAAGCGGAGTGAATGTCTGGTATATGTGACTGAGGTTATGTGACTGGCAGCTGTCACTCACGCTTGGATGGCTTCTGTGACAGTGCCGATTTGGTTGACTTTGAGGAGCAGGCAGTTGCAAGCGCGCTCCTCTGCTGCTTTCTCTATTCTCTTTGGGTTTGTAACCGTTAGATCGTCTCCTACTATCTGGATTCCCATGGAGCCAGTCATCTGGGTCCAGGCTGCCCAGTCATCCTGATCGAAGGGGTCCTCAATAGACACGACTGTGGAGAGAGAAAGCAAGGGTAGTGTTAATGGAGTTTTAAGGGCAAGGGTAGTGTTAATGGATCGCTTCTGCCAGAAAACATACCAGTAAACTACATGGCTTTTACATTTTTGAGATTACATGACATTGAAGCAAACAGAAACTAGTTGTATGCCCATTATCCAATACCTGGATAGTCGTTGACGAAGCCCTGGTAGATCTCTAATAGCTCATCACCAGTGATATGTCTTTCAGGATCTGGGGCAGATTTGAAGTCAAGGTCATACTTCCCCTCTCGGTAGAACTCTGAGGCTGCCACATCCATCCCAATCACAACCTTATCTGTGAAACCAGCCTTTTCAATGGCCGTCTTTATCAACTCAAGAGCTGAGAGAAAGAGAGGTAAAAGAAGAGAGAAAAGCTCCGTCAAAACTAATGTAAGGTTTTATTGTATTTTTACTGATACAGTCATGAGCACAGTCAAGTCTTTTTTCTATAAACCACACATTGTCGCTGTCATAACTAATGTCAAAAAAATCGATTCTCAGATACTAATTGATACTAAATTTTAGTATCGAGTTCGATATCAGTTAGCACTGATATCAATACTTAAATGCCAGTTTTGGTTCATGGAAATCGCCGGCAGACTACAACAATTTTCTACAGGCATTGCAGCAGGCAGCCTCTCCCCTGGATACCTGGAGGACCCAATGTTTACATGACAGCCAACTCGGGACTCATTTGTAAAGAGCCAGAGGGAGCTTTGGGGCTTTGGGGGGTTTTGGGGCTTTGAGGGAGTTTTGGGCTCTCTAGGGAGGAAAAAAGTGGCACGCACCTTTAAATGAGTCCCAAGCCGGCTGTCATGGAGCATTTTGCCCCGTACTTCGGCCGGGGAAGCACCACGAAATTCTACACGGACCCTTAGCTCCCCCGGACCTATAAAACATGGCTGGTGGCGAAGCTCTCCTCCCCGCAGAACCGGTGTGTCGGTCCAGTGAGCAGGGACTTTCCGAGCCGCGTCGCTCCGTGGGTTTAGCACCCAGCTACGCCAAACCTGACATGCGGGTAGATCTCCGTGAGACCTTTCCAACGAGCCCTTGTTTGCCCCCCTAGCCCACAGGCATCCGGAGTTATTAGACCAAAACCTTCCCCCATTGTCTACAGGGGGCGGGAAAAAAGCATCCTGCACCTTTAAATGTGCTGCCAAGTTCTAAGCCGGCTAAAACTGAGCATTTTGCCCAGTAGCTCGGCCGGGGAAAACCTAACGCCGAAAAATTTTACAGGGACCCTCAGCTCCCCGAGACCTATCGAACGAGGCCGGTCGCGAAGCTCTTCTCCGCAGAGAATCGGCTCATCGGTCCCGTGAGCACACTTTAAATTATTTATTAAAAAGTTCCTGTGTTTGTTTTTTCTCCCCCTGTAGTATTGATAATAGTATTGAGTATCGAGCACCATCCTTAGTATCGGTATCAAGTTTGAAATTTTAGTATAGTGACAAGCCTAGTCATAACAAAACCTTGTATCTCCAAAAGTATTGGGATGCCTGACCAATACATCAACAGGGACCTTGATGACATTGCATTCAAATACAGTTGGTTCCCCCCTTTGCGGCTATAACAGCGACCACTCTTCTTGGAAGGCTTTACACAAGATTTTGGAGTTTCTGTGTGAATTTGAGTCCATTCATTCTGTAAAGCATTTAAGAGGTTCAGGCACTGATGTTGCACGAGACGGCCTGACTCACAATCTCCATTCCAGTTCATCCCAGAGGTGTTGGATGGGGTTGAGGTCAGGGCTCTGTGGGCCAGTCAGGTTCTTCCACACCGAACTCATCCAGCCATGTCTTTATGGAGCTTGCTTTGTGCACTGGGACACAGTCATGCTGGAAATGAAAAGGTTCTTCCCCAAACTGTGTCCACAAAGTTGGAAGCATGGCGTTGTCCAAAATGTCTTAGTATGCTGAAACATTAAGATTGCCCTTCACTGGAAGTAAGGGGAGATCTGAATTCAATAATAAATAGGTGTGTCCCAATACTTTTGTCCATATAGTGTATCTCCAATAACTGTATTGAAGGAAAATACATCCTTAACCTTAATGCACATTAGTGTTGTTATTACAGGTAATTGTGGACCTTTTCTTTTGGTTTGTTCATCATGAAGTGTTCACACAATGCAAAGGCGATGCCGCATGGTGTACAAAAAAAAAAAATCAGGAGTTGCGAGGTTTGGATATGACAGAAATATAGTATACGCCAGATGTTAACACAACACAAATGCACAAAAACACATACCTTCACTGTTTTCAAGGATGTTTGGTGCAAATCCTCCCTCATCGCCCACATTGATGGCATCCTGGCCATACTTCTCCTTGATCACACCCCTCAGAGTCTGATACAGCTCAGCCCCCACACGCAAAGCATCACGGAATGACTCTGCGCCTACAGGAAGGACCATGAACTCCTGCATAGCCAGCTTATTTCCAGCATGGGACCCACCATTTATCACATTAAAAGCCTAAGAGAGAGAGAGAGTGAGAGAGAGAGAAACAGAAATACCCAATGCAAACAGAGGTGAGAGAAAACCTTTCAAATTAACTGTAATATGTTTATACACTGATGCATGTTATGTGAACTAATTCTAATTTTGCTGACGTCTCTCTTCTTTGTAAACATGTTTTTAAAAGTAACATGAGGGTTTTTTGGGATGACGCGATAGAGAAACCACTTTTAGTTCATTCGTTTCCAGCCCTCGATCTATAGGCCCTGCACATTTGATAGTCTTCATGCTCAAAACAAACCTGATCCAAATAATCAACTAATTAAAAAGCCTTTACTGGGCTGAAGTGGGTGTTTAACAGCTCCTGAACCATCTTAAATGCATGAATGAAAAAATCTGAATGATTTGTTGTATAATGAAGATAACTGATGTAAAGTTAAATGTCTTACTGGGACGGGCAAAACTAGTTCCGTGTTTCCTGCCAGGTCGGCGATATGACGGTACAGGGGAATGTCTTTCTCTGCTGCACCAGCCTTGCAGATAGCCAGGGACACTCCCAGGATGGCATTGGCACCAAACTGAGCTGCAGAGGCAAGAAGCTGCTGTCGTTATACTGTCCATTACAGAAATAGTGTAACTTACTCTATTCCTAATATTGCTGACATTTTGACATTTTGCATTATTTTTCAGAATGTTACAGGATCGGGACGTAGATCGAGATGCTTTTCAACCAGAAGGTATGGCTGAAACTAAATGTTGTATAAAGAGTAACATGGTAAAATTCCACACAAACACAGATTCATACGCTACAAATAAACTGCCAAAGGTATGTGGACACCTGAACATCAAATTCTCTATAACGTTTAACAGTTTTATCTCTAATTTCACTCTAATTGACGGGGACCAAAACATGAAACAGCCCCTCAACCATTATCCATCCTTCACCATGAGTCCAACTGCAGTTTGCTTTACCCCACTCCACTCAACGCTTGGTACTGCGCATAGTAATGCTTGTGGCTGCTCGTTCATGGAAACCCAATCTATGAACTTCCCAGCAAACAGGAGGTAATTTGGAACTCAGTAGATCAACAGAGAGGGCAATATTTGACAAACTGACTTGTGCGAAAAGTGTCATACTACAAAAGTGCCATATTGAAAGTCAACGTATGTCTTCAGTACAACTTACTGATAGTATGACCTTATGTTGGTATATGAAGACCACATGCCATGCTTGATTTTATATACGTGTTATCTAAGTTTGTGGCTAAAATAACAAAACATGTTCGAAAATGTAAATTGTATCCCCTCATCATGTGCTGCTATTTTATTGCATATATTTTTATTCTTATTGTAATAATACTTAATCACTTTTACAAGCCATTTTGCACTACTGTACACACTAAATCTTACACACAGTGACGTCAGTGTTACAGTTGATCTTGTTACAATAATGTCTGTAATTGTATTGCACTACTGTCTATTGTTTATTGTCTTCTTTTTTATTAAAAGGCTCTACTGTCTAATTTAATTCTTTTGTTGCACTGAGCATGCTAAATATAGTTCTTTCTTATCTTAAAATCTAAACAATGTCCGCATACATTTGGCCATGAAATGTATGACATATGTATCAGCCATGACATTAAATCCATCTGTCTAATATTGTGTAGGTCCAGCTCTGACCCAAGGACATGGACCGCATAAGACACTCGACTCCAGTGTAACCCAAACATTACACACTGTTTTCCTTTTTACACACATGGGTGACTGCATTGACTCACATTTGTTCTCTGTGCCATCCATCTCGATCATCATGTTGTCCAGCTTCTCCTGCTCGACCACACTGATTTCCTGCTCCATGGAAAAACATATGCGAGATTAAAATCAGATGCACATACTATGAACAGCATGACCAGACAGAGGCATTTTATTCCAAAACTAGGCGCAGGCAAAACAATACTTAGTATAGTCACAACTGAGGGCCTCTGTCAGTGAGTGAAATGTGAACAAAATGAAGGATTACAGCACTATGGCATTAACTGCAATATGGTACAGAAATGCATGGATATTTTCAAATATAACACACCAACAAATATCATGAGAAATTCCTTTTAGTGCCAAGGTTTTTTGCAGTATCAGAAAACCAAATATAATATACAAAATATACCACATGGTTGAGATAATACCAGGGATCAAGTCTAATCCATGACTAAAACAACTTTTGTTTATTTTTTTATTAAATATCAAATCTTGTAGTTGACCAATCTGCACCATTTTAACATGTGGAACAAGGAGTGTAGTATTATTTTGAGTTTGGTCGGTGTGTGAGGCTGGTAAGTAAGACTGCACTGCATTTGAATGCTGCTGCTGCTACAAGTGTACCAATGCACTGCAGAATAATTATGCATGACTCATGCTAAATAACCAGTCGCCGCTCACTTTTGAAGGAACACTATAGTCATGTAATTTAAAAGGCAACTGATTGTCCATTTGAGTTTTTAAAATGTCAGTTTGGTCACATAATGTTTTTCATGTTCTGACACTAATGGACTCGTGTGCTTCATGAAAAAAATCCACTCATTTAGCTGTAAAATTGGCCAGAAAAATTCATGATCGGTGCATCTTTGTGTTTTTTTCTTATCAATGCTTCATGTCTCCCTGCAGTACTGCTGCAGAAAAAGAAACAGAAATGTTTTGGCAAGCCTTGCTGCAATCAGTATACACTGAATACCAAACTTAAAATATTTTAAAATCTCATGAGACTTTCTCTCTCTCTCTCTCTCTCTCTCTCTCACACACACACACACACACACAGATATAGGCTACATGTGCCTCACACTGCTCTCTATCTGCTGTCCTTGGTAATGCTTTTTCAAGGTCATCAATTTGCCTGGTCCATGAGGCATGTGCACTTACAGACGCAATGAGGGCAGGCCCAAGGGTGTCATTGATGTGGCCAACAGCTTTTAGTACACCTGGGAAATAATGAATATAACAAATAAGAGCAGAAATAAAGTACTCTAACATATAAAGCTGCCATTATTTTTCTCTGGCTAACACTGGCCTTGATTATCATGCAGAGGGGGTCTAAGCACCTTTGCCCTTGAAGCGACTCTTGTCTCCATCTCGGAGTTCTAAAGCCTCATAAATGCCTGTAGAAGCTCCACTAGGTACAGCAGCCCGGAACAGTCCTGGAGAGATGGCAAAGGACAAACACAAAAAAGACGAGAACAGTTATTATTCAGTGATAACTACATCACGGTAGCTACAACGCATCTTGTGTCTAAATTAGGAATATTTTTGGGCATCACTTATTTAGGGCACTTTTATTCCTGCTGTTCTATACATTCCTTTCTGTATACAGTATACACAACAAATACAGTATACAGTTTCGTATACTGCGGTGACAGGACGCCACATTTTATAAGTACGCATTCTTACTTTTGTTCTTCGGTATATTATATACAGCAACTAGTGTAGTATGATTTTTTGAAACATAACAGGTTGACAGTGACCTTTTTCAGTCCTCAGGTCCACCTCTACTGTGGGGTTTCCCCGAGAGTCCAGGATCTCCCTGGCAATGATGCTCACGATAGACATCCTATGAGGAACACAGAAAAGAGAAAGAGGAAGAAAGAAAGAAAGAAAGAAAGAAAGAAAGAAAGAAAGAAAGAAAGAGGAGGAGAATGAGAAGCTGCGCTATTATGGTTGTACTTTAATGAATTGAAACTGAGACAATAGTCTTGCATATAGTCTGAAACAGCAGATATCTGAAGGTTATCAGAACTCTGAAGGTTTCTGGGCTAATCCCAGACAATTCACACTAATAAACTATAATGATGGATGCACGGTAGGACTTGGAATTCCTCCCAGCCTCAAATTCCTCAGAGCATTAATCCAGCAATTTCCAATACAGGCTGGGGAGAGTGGCGTGGATTCCAAGCGCAGATCTGGGATGTGTCCAAACAGGATTTGCTGTGGTCATGTTAGAATTAAGGCTGGCCATTGGTTTTTCCTTTTAACTGTAATATCTTTTCAAGGAAACGCTGTCATGGAAAGTTGGGGGGGAAATTGTAAACTGTCTCTTGGCTGTAGACTGTTTAGAATGTTTACAAGTCTGTATTTTTCATCATCATCAGCACTGCAGTTACAAAATGTAAAATTTGAGATTTGTTTTGTTTAATTTATAGCTTTAAATTTATCTCCTAATCATTTTATACTTGTTTTATGTTACCAGCGCTTGGTCATAGCTCAGTCTGAAATGCTGATGTGCAGTTTTATGTCATGCTGCCTCCATTGTAGCCAACGATGTGGCACCAGGGATCGATCAAGAGTCTCATATCATGGTAGAAATGGGTATTGCTTCATATCTTTTGAAGGATAGACTCGTATTTGATACCTCGGAGACTCATGATGGTTTTGGACCATTGGGCTCAGTGTGGTATGTAAAATTCAAGTTCAAGTTCATTTATATAGCACACTATCCTACACAAAACGTCATTCAATATGCTTTACAGGAACAGAATAAAAATAAAACAGAGTAAAATAGGATAAAATAATGGAAAAAATAAAAGAATGCATAGAAAATCAAAAAATGAACTTGAAAGTGTAATAGAAGTGCGGGTATTTAAAAGAAGTTGGAGGAGAAAAGTGCAGTTTTAGGAGCTTTTTAAAGCTGCAGTTGGTGCAGATCTGATACTGATGTGCAGTTTCTTCCATCAGCGAACAGCATAGTGGATAAACACCATTTCACCATGTTTAGTTTCAGCTCTTTCACCACTACCTGACCAGCTCCTGTAGAT
>JBBJLS010104196.1:0-19802 GCA_037577275.1 Bryconaethiops microstoma
CTCTGTGCTTGCAAACAAGGGTTTTGCCACTAAGTATTAAGTCTTTTTTTGTTAGAGGGTTCAAATACTTATTTCACACAAGGAAATGCAAATCAGTTTCTATCTTTTATTTAAAGTTATTTTTTCCATTTTCCTTTTGATGTGCTATCTGTCACTGTTAAAATAAACCTACCATTAAAATGATCTGTTCTGAGACTTTCCATTTCTTTGTCATTGGACAAACTTACAAAATCAGTGAAATAAATTTCCTCCACTGTATGAACAGTACTTCAAGAATGTTTAAAGCTACCTATTTGGGCATTTGTGTAATTGCCAGAAGAAACCCTGTGTAACAGATAAACACAAACACAAATGTAGTATCAAGATATTTTGTTTTTAAGCTATGAATATCTTGGTTAGAAAAATACAGGTAGAGGAACATTGTTTTGTAACTTTTTGCTTTACTTCAGCCATTGTGTGGATTTGTTCAATTCCTTCAGCATCTCTTGATTTATTGAATGAAGGACTAATTAGACCCACATGATGGGAGCCCTAAACGTACATCCACAAACACACAGAAACACCGGAGTGAGTGCACAACAGAATTTTCATTTAAACAAAAGACATATAACAAAACCACCACCACTCTGATCTGAAACTTTAAAACATGCTCTCCACTCTACCTCCCTCTCTGTCTCTCTCCTTTTTCTGGTCACTCTCTCGAGTCTCTTTTGCCTTCCACTGCCTGAGAGCCAGTGTTTTAAAGAGTCCTGGCTCCTTACATTTACAGTGTTTAGCAGACGCTTTTATCCATCGTCCATTCCCTAACTACAGGGGGCAGTCTCCCTGGAGCAACTTGGGGTTAAGGGTCTTGCGCAGGGACCCAGTGGTGGGATGCTGAAGGTAGGATTCAAACCCAATGACTTCTTGGTCCAGAGGCAAGTATCCTACCCACTAGGCCACCACTACGCAGCTCACCTGGCTCTTCTAAAAGGAGGAGCCCCGTGCTCAGTCCAGCGGGCCTATATATATATATATATATACACAAACAGCACATCACTAACTAATTGGGGGAACACAGCACAAAGCAACCCGTTACAGCAGTGTCATTTTTTTGCATTTTAAATTCCTGTAATCACATTATAGCTACAAACCTTTTTTAAAGTGTTGCTCATCTGACTTTAAAAGAATGACATTAATTATGCACAATGCATTTCAAACCAATTTCACATACAGATGTATGTATTCATATCTGTCCTTGCACACAGTTTGCATGTGTGCTGCTGTGTCAGCTGATTGTGAGATGCAGACTGAAATAAAGCTTTACATTGTTTATTGAAGATTATATATTTTTTAGAGTATAAATTAATTTGAATAAACTTATCTGTATGTCTAGGCAGTACTACAGCATAAGTATGAGATATATGACATGCTTTTTAAATAATTCTTACAGTAAACAAACTAAAAGGACAATTGAATTTTCAGTCATAAGCTTCCATAAGCTGCATGGAAGGCAATGGTCCACTCTCATCCATTCTGTATTGCTGTTTGAAAATTATGTTCAATATCTGTATCTACCACACAGCAACAGCTACTGTAATTAATAACCTCTACATTTTGATGCTCATGTGAGGTCCCTTAGTTACTCCTGTTTGTTCCATTTGGGAATCCTATCTAAGTTAAGGTCTTTAGTCTCTAAGGCTGAGATGGAAATGGTTATTCATGATTTTATCTCATCATGCATTGATTTTTGTAACTCTCTTTTGACTTGTTTAAGTAAATCTGGTTTGGCTTGCCTTCAGACCATCCAGAACACTGCTGTCAGCCTTTCAACTCATTCCCAAAAGCAGACTCACGTCTCTGCTATTTTGCTTTCTCTGTATTGGCTCCCAATGGAATATAGGATACAGTATAAAATCCTCATTCTCTCTTCCAGAGCCCTACATGGTCAGGCTCTTCAATACCTCCTGCAGCATTACACCACTAGTTGAGCCCTGAGATCCACCCAACAAGGCCTTGCACCAGGCTGAAGGTGCATGGGGATTGAGTCTTCCGCCTGCACAGAGGCTGGCGCAATTAGTAAAATTGTTTAAGGCCTAGCTTAAAACTTTTTCAGACAAGCCTCGGTAGCTTTTATTTTATCTTATTTTGTTTTATTAATTAGTATATCTTTGTTTTATTTTATATTCTGCATTTTTCCACTTCTATAGGATTTCATTGTTCAGCGCTTTGTGACAGCTGTGGGTCTAAAGCTCATAATAAAATAACTTTACATCCTCACTTATATTCACCGACATTTTTCAATGAAGACTCTGTCTCTTCATTTTCATAGCATTTTGGTTTTGCTGCATTTGATTTCTTTTTTGCACAGCTCAGTGCACTATTTACTACTGCCTAATACTGTTTGTACTGTCATATACTGTCTTAAGTGCAGAGTGAAATAGACTAGCTTGTCCAGAAGAAAGATGCCAACACACCTGTTTGTCGATATTATGGTTGCCAAACAAACGCACGCAAATTAAGTTAAGTCGAGTTGGGTCAAATTGAGTAGAGTCAAGTAGGTGTTTATTGTTATTTCAACCATACACACAGTACACAGAGAAATAAAACAGTGTTTCTCCTGCACCATGGCTCAAGAGACAACACCAGACTACACAAGCGTTGACAGGGAAGAACTACACAGTACAAAAAGAAAGAAAGTTCCTTAAAACACAAGAAAGTTCCTTAAAGCACACAGAGCAGCCGACAAAAGTAGAAATAATACAGAGTGAATACAGTATTAAGTTACTGCATTCTAGCAGCACGGTAAATAAAAGTGAAAAATTCAAGGATGAATGAATTAAGGAATGGCAATAGAGCAAAACCTACCACCAAACACATTAAAAAATGAGGTAACAGTTTAAGTGTGTGTGTGTGTGTGTGTGTGTGTGTGTGTGTGTGTGTGTGTGTGTGTGTGTGTGTGTATGTGTGTGTGTGTGTGTGTGTGTGTGTGTGTGTGTATCTGTGCTTAGAAGCGAGAAACAGTTTAGTGGTCAGAAACCATTAGTTGTCAAGTTTTGAAACACTTTAATGCCGTCTTACGCACTGAGCCTGACAGACTATGACGGCGCATGGATTTTTTAAGTTAAATTTTTGCATTGTACAGCTGCACAGAATATCTGGCTGACCAATCAGAGCCCCACTGTTACAGTTCCAGTCCAAATAAACATGCATAAAGTTGGCAGAAGAACATTTTGCTAGCAGCATACTGACCATATTGTTATATTGAGCATATTGTTACTGTCCAAATAAATCAGGTATCTCCAAAATGTGAACTTTACAGAAGAAGGCAAAAGCATTCTTTCCTCTTACTGTATTTTCTGGTAAAAATGTTGTATTCTAAGCTATTTGGAGCATTTCTATTGGTGTGTTTATGTTGTAACTTTCAATATTTTCATGGAAATGGTTTTATTTGTACGCTGAGAATATGCAAAATAAGTGAAAAACAACAGCAATCATCCCTTTGGTCTTATGATAGTGCCCCTGTTTAGTAAATTGTGATGGTGCTTTATTTCATTTTTATTGCAAAAATGGCATGTTTTTCATTGTCATCTGTCTATGTAACTGTCAAAGCCTAACTCAAACATGTACATACAAACACAAACACGTCTATAACCTCAATTACATCTAAAGGACAGAGGCAGCCTATGTGCTGTTCAGATTCAGAGATTGTGGAGATCCCCAGAGTGGGCCAGAATATTGTTTCAAAGAGCCCAAAGGAAATCAGCCCTTTCCCTTTCTCCACACTATACTTACTGGCAGCCCTGATCAAATAGTCAGGATGGACTCTTTCATCTTTCCGCGCTGTATACTAACTTTAGAAAAGTTTCAGCCCACTACAAGCCATCAGGTACTACTCAGTAAAACAGCCTGCAGGTAGCGTAAAAGCTGTAGAAATGTGACAGAGGGAAGGAGAATAAAAGAGACCTTTAAGGCATTTGCTGGCTTTCAAGCTAGAACTTCATTTCACAGTAGCAATGCTGATGCAAATTGAAATTTTAGCTTACTTTTCCAGGGTGCCACGAGACCGTGCAGAATTTAATATACTTAATATACTGCACAATGCTTATGCCAGGATGAACAAAACGTGCAATAAGTTTTGCTAATGGAGAGAATGCAGCAAGTATGAGATTCTGTGCCTCTGAAAGTTGCCAAGCCGATGCAAATCACTGGGCAAAGTTCTAGTGAAACTTCATTTCTTTTTTTTTTCATTCAAGACTAATCCACATGAGCCTTAACATTTTTTATTAATGTGTAGCCGACCATTTCCAGATTTGACTGTCACTCCCACAGCCAATTTCACAAGGTCTCCCTCTCTACGGTTTTCATAAATGTATTCACACGGGGCATATTGCTAGCTCTGCTAATCTAGCCCCATTACCCGTGCTGTATCCTAATTTCATTTGTTCTTTTTTCGGTGAGGATCTGAAATTCTTTCCCTGCGCCTTCGTGTGTTTTCACTATTTTCCACAGTTGGCTTCTTGTGCGCAGCACATGTGGAACAGACTAAGATACTGTCTGCATCTACAGCCCTCCTCATTTAAGTGAGGTCAGGAAGGTTAAGTTCACCAATCTGAAGCCCTGATTGAGTCCTTTGGGGAATTCAGAGTCAACTGGACCTCCAGAGACCCAATCAAGTGACCTCACACAAACAAGTGACAGAGGGACCCAAAGGTTTTTTAAACAGGATTCAATCAGCTCTAGTCCTTTCAGAGCAGCAGTGGAGGCATCTTAGCTCAGGAGAGTGGTCTATAGACCCTCATCTCAGAGGGATTGTTATATGTGAATGCTCAGGTGGCTGGCAGATTGGCATCAATCGTTCTCATGTTTGTCTCTCCACAATTGACACGCTCATTCTTCTGTTGATCGACTGCAGAGATGATGTATAAAAGTCATCAATGTGTTCTTTTTCCCCATTCTTTCTTCTCTCTGTTTGGCTCATCATTTTTTTCGGAGAAAGCACTTATGCAGAACAGATTGGCATTGGCTTAATTCCCATTATTCAATGCATTTTCAAATAGGCTACATTCTCCACATATGAATCTTAGACAACTACACCCAAAGTTCACAAGTGAGGCAATGCAGCTTTCTATTTATTTGAACTTCTCCAGAGTCTACTTTGTTACAGGCCACTCATGGTATGAATGTTTATACTTGTTGCTATGACTACTACATCAAATGCCAAATCTGTGTTTGCTCAGAATTCCACAGCAATACAAAACTGACCAGCGATAATGAACAAAAGGCACCTTTTGTTCCGAAGAAGGAATTTATCTCAGATTTTTGTGACTCAGATTTTTTATGATGCTTATGTCCGGGGACAAAAATAAATTAATAATGTCAGTAGAATTTGTACATACTTAGGCATGTACACAGGCACATAGTTGTTCTTCACACAAACAAACACAAAAAACTGAATGGAAAGGACTAAAGTAAAGCACGAAGAGGTATCTTTCTTAAAGTGTCACATCACAAACTCTATTTTGACTGTTGCAATTTATTAAATAGGCCAGCATGTCCTTAGAGCCCACAATAAGCCCAAAGGGACATTGGCATTTACAGAAATATCCCGAATCAAATGCAAAGCACTGAGAGATAATTCTAATAAAGCACTTACTCCAATTGACCAAGTCTGATAGCAAACAGTGACTGTGCTATTTAACACATATGAAAAGCTTTTTTTGCACTAACAAGGCAGATGTTGTAGTTAATGAATGTTTTTCAGTTCATCTCATCCTTCCAGCTGACAATTAACATGAAGAGAAAGTCATCTTTACATAATTTGAGTGTATTATGTTAAAATTAAATTTTTAAAAGAACTACTGATTATGTAAACATATCCACACTTTTTTGTTAAGTAACTATTATAGTTGTTATTTTGAACTAGAACAAAGTTCCTTTTTTTTTTTTTTGTCTCCTACTTCGTAGACCAAAATGAGGTTTATATTGTTATGGCTACGGGTTAAGAGTTGCACTTGGGTTGATTTGTTTGGAAGTTCTTGGTTAATACACCACTACGTTGGCCTCCCCCACTGATGAGAAGTGTCACTAGGTCTGTAAATATAACCTCTTTTATTAAAACTGTGACTAATCATCTAATTCCACAAATAATCTCATCTTGAACTGACCTCCCACCAACGGAAGGGCAGGAACAAAATGTGCTCGACAAACAAGTCTCACGAGATCTCATAAGAAAGTTCAAGTTCACATCAGCCTGGAGAGCTGTCAAAAAAGTCGAGTAAAATGAAGCAGTCCACCATATTGTTAACAAAGAGCTAAATAATTCTAACAAGCCAAGTGCCAGCATTCTTCACCTCCAGGTAAGCTGGAGACAGCCACAGTAATTCAGCTTAGTGGAGCTGAGGCTGAATAGGCTGTTCTCAAAAGATTGCCAGAGCCCCTCAGTGAATGGCAGGCAGAAATCAATCTCTCCTTACCGATGCCTGCAGGCTCTTTAGCCATCGGATAAGGGCAGAATCTGGTGTGGTTTGGGGCCATTTGTGAGACTGGGAATCGCAAATGATGTTAATAAAGCTCTTTTAGTCCACTAGAACAGTGATATCATGTGGGAAAAGTCTCTACAGCATAACTACAGGTACTGTTAAAGAAGTGTTAAAAGAATGTGTCAACTAATGAGCTTGTGTCCAAGAGAAGCCAGGTGTGTACCACTGCCAGTTCCCAGCAATGAGAGGTTTTACAGAATAGCAAAGCTGCTGCCTGTTACTAGGATGAATCAGACATGGCATGTTTGCTGAAATTTGTCTAAATGTACAGATTTAATGTGCTAAGTACAGGCACTGAGTCAGAGCCCCTCCTTCTATAATTAATAGTTAGGTGTGAGACAAGAGGGACATTGTTTTCTATTAAATGCCACATTTCAACTTCTGTCAGCAAGCTTCCATGTTCTTGGCTCATTTGTCTTGGAGTAGTCAATGGCTTCTTCTCGACATGGAAATAGTCGCACTGATACCAGCGCAAGTGACAGGCCCTCGGCACCACCTGACAGCTTCATTTGCGTATAATTACTTACACTCGCTCAGGTGCACTGAAGACATTTGTCACTGAGACATTCGCATTACTAGATTAGATTAGTTTGTCACTATTCGCCTGGTGTATGCTTTCCCTGCCCAGTGTGACCCGTACACTGTGGCTGGATGAGCTATGGAACTTTCAGAACAAATGAAGACTTTAGTTCATTTCCCAATGGGATCCTGCCATGTTTTACTGTCATTGGCCTCATGCTCCTGGGCCCTTCTCATGGGAGCTCACACCTGAAGGATCGGTCTTGCTCCCTCTGCCCTGCCTGGCTGTGGTAACTAGCGGCTGCTCCCCTGCCCCATTATGGGAATAGCTTCCTAATGAACCTTCTACTGTAGAGGAAGTGATTAATAGGAACAGCAGGTCTGCATTGCATTTGGCAGCTCTCAGGGACCCTAGGCTTGACTTAAACCCAGGAAATGCATCACAATTTAAGGGGGAGTCAAGTGCGAGCATGATAAAAAAAAGTATTCCAACTGAAAGAGCGGCCTGTAGACCTGAGAGATATAGAGCTATAGCAAGAGAGCTGTTTCACATTTTTTGGATGTAGGACACATTTCCTTATAAACTTTATAATAACCAAATAAAAACTGTATTATTTACAGCTAATTATAAGGCAGATTTGAAGAGGTAATCGACAAACAACTTTAAGTTGTTCATTAACAGCAGTATATCTTGATGTTTATTTATTTGTATTTAGTTATTTTTTTTGCCAGGGTCCCACGCTGGCACAGTGGGTACCACTGTTGCTTCACAACTCCAGGGTTCGAATCTGGGTCTTGGCCTTGTGTGTGCAGAGCTTGCATGTTCTCCTCGTGGTGGCATGGGTTTCCTTCGGGGTCTCCGGTTTCTCCCACAGTCCAAAGACATATGTGTCAGGTGAATTGGGGATTCTAAATTGACCGTAGGTGTGAGTGAATTGTGTATGTACGCCCTTGCTGTATGTACGCCTGTCGCTAAACCTAGGGTGAGTCTCTGCCTTTCGCCCGTAGACCCCAGGACTCACTCTGTGTACCCGCGACCCTAGTGAGAATTAAGCAGTTATAGTTAATGAATGAATGAATGAATTTTTTTGGCCCATGTGCCCAAGTCAGCTCTGAAATGTTCCACCTGCAGGGCCCATCAGCCTGGAACAACCTTGGGTAAAGTAGGACAGTATAGCATGGCAGAATTTCATCAAGGCTTAGTCATCAAAACCGCTCACTAGTATAGACCCACAAATGAAAGGGCTTTTGTAAATATGTGATCAGTAAGAATCCTGGAAAGACAATAGCATGAATATCTGCTACCAATAAGATGTACGAACAGCCTTTGATGCTATACATGTCAATGACTTCCAGCGACAGCCGAGTAACAGAAATGCTCTGTAAAAACTACAGGAGCCATATGTCAGTGAAAACAAGAACCCTCGCCAGCTCTGTCTAAACCCTGGGGTTCCCTTCATGCACTATTCATCCCTAGCACACCATCTTATCTCCACATATGGCATCACTACAGCTAAGTCAGTCCGAATTACTCTGGGGAGCTGCTCCAGGCAACAGTACCTTCTGGCAGAATGCTCCTCACAACAAAAAGAAGTTCATGCACGGAGGCCATATTAACAGAGTCTCAAGAGAAGCACAACCACACAAGAAAGCAGTTTAGGTTTTTTGCTGTGCAATTCCATCCAGCGTTTCACTTAAACAGGAAGTGAACCCTTGTAATGCCAGTTGCGTGACAAATTGCTCACCTGAGCAAATAGTGACATGTCTTGGTGATTTTAATAAGTCATACCTCTCTCTGTGTTCTAATTCACTGGAAAGTGAAGGCCTGAGGACACTGCAAATGCAGGTTCAATCAAATAACATGTAGAGTGCAGAGACACATTCTCCATTAAGCCTTTCCATCTCTCTACTGTATGACCACTCACATTTCGTTTCAGGAGTGGATCGATACAACAAAAAATGATGATACTTTGGGGAAGACAATAGCAGCTAGTGAGACATGGAAGGCCAAGTATGCAAGTTTTTAATAAAGTAAATTATTCATATTCTTAGCTGATTATTGACAAGTGTTGTCCCACTAGTCAAGTGTTGTCCCATTAATCAGGTTTTTGGGACTAGTCAGGTTTTTTGCTTCTGTTTAGTCATCGTAATGGTATGAACATTTGCATAGTATTCAAGCAAGAACACCACTATCAATATAAGTAAAACCACATACAAATTGCTATGGGCTGGTCCTTGGTCATTCACCTACAGTATGAAACATTTCAGCACAAAATGTCGAATACGTTTTGTAATGTGCATTTTTTAAAGTAATGTTATTTAAATGAGTCCCTGCCTCACACCCTTTGGTCCCAGGATAGGCTCCAGGTACTCATGACCCTAGTAAGGAGTAAGCGGTCACAGAAAAATGAATGAATTAGGTTTTTTATCAAACCATTCCAACATATGACAATTTTTATCCTGGTCATGTAGAAAAACAAACGCTATTTCTATTTCTCTCTTTTTTCTGGCTCTCTCTCTCTCCCTCTCTCACACACACACACACACACACCTCTGTCTATTTCAATCACATACACACATGTTCTCAGCTCCTGAAGCCTTTCTGACACAGGGACAGGGGAGTGGAGATCTGCTCTCCACAAGGCAAGTGGCTCTCTGCGGGTTGTCAATAGCTGATTACAGTGGAACTGCGGCGCGATGAGCTAATGACACACACTCTGGGAGCACCAGATGCTCCAGCTGTCTCTGACACCACAGGGTCCTCCACCGACAAAACCTTCCTCAACTCACACATTCATCACCTCTTCGCCAGGGCCAAGGACTATGGGGCTAAATCATTCATTAGTCCATATCAGGTCAAATAAAAACACAGCATTGCAAAGCTGTAGCGATTACAAGATTAGAGGCCATTGTGCACACCAATTAATACAACGAAGATTAAACAGCGGGGGAATTCAGCTTCTGTGTTATTTGAGAATGTTTTTTGAATGGCTTTATGCGTCCATTCCCCTAATTTGTTGCTCGTTGGGTTGACAGAAGAACTTTTAGGCAAAATGTTGGAGCATCTGCCACTTTCTAAAGATGCATGTCCATTGCCCTTGATGTAAATTAGCCGAGTAATTACCTTGCTGCACTATTCAAATAATTAATAGTGTAATTTTGTAACAAAATATCTTTGTGATTTCTATAATTGTGTAACAACATATTTAGTTACATAGTGTGTGTAAACTATGTTTCTTTTCTCTCTGTAAACCAAGACTGTAAACAAAACACTTCTTTTAAAATTAAATAAACCATTCATTGGAAATTGCAGCATGCCTTTATTGTTGATAGGGATGAGCAGCATCACAACTTGACCTCACCAATGATCTTCTAGCTGAATGCAATCAAATCCCCACAGCAATGCTCCAGCATCAAATGGAAAATCTTCCCAGATAAGTAGTAGCTATTACTGCAGAGAAGGGGTGACAGGGTTCATTTAATACTTTTGATTATAGAAGACATGCCGGATAACAGGAAACTATACATTTCTGTACATATAATGTGAGGCGTCTTTTACGCATGGCATTTAGTCCTGGGTGGTGTTAAATTCAGGTGTGAATGGGGTCCAGGTGTGAGTGCATTTTGGATCAAGATGATCCAGTCACTTAAACAAGCTTTGGAGGTGTTCAGAGATGCATATTTCCACATAACAAAGTGTCTAAATGCAGCCTAGACAACAATGAAGCACTGCTTTACCAGCTGTGTAGTCAAAAAAGAGACTAAAGTTCTTACATAACTTCTATCTTCATTCCTCCCCTATAACGCTCATTAGCAAATATGATTTAATGTTTGTAACAAATTATACATAAACACAAACTACTTACACGTTGGGAGATTGACATAGTAAATGTTACTGGAGACGCCATCGAGACCCACAGAGACGAAATGCACATATGTATGTGTTTCTGTCCACTTAAGATGGACATTAGTACCAGGTGTGCACAGAAACATTTACGGCATTTATCAGACGCTTTTATCCAAAGCGACTTCCATTCTAACTACAGGGAACAGTCTCCCTGGAGTAACTTGGTGTTAAGGGTCTTGCTCAGGAACTCAGTGGTGGAATGCTGAAGGTAGAATTCGAACCCATGACCTCTTGGTCCAGAGGCAAGTATCCTACCCACTAAGCCACCACCACAGAAACTACTGCTGACAGGGATGTTTTGTTAATCGTCATACAGTCTAATCCAGCATTGTGAGCAAATATGTATTAGTAATGTTTATGATCTTTAATTAAAAATCAAATGTCAGCAAGTCTGCACCCAGACATCCCACTGCAAGGCTGCAGCATTTGGGAAAATCACTGGGTTTGGGGGTGGCACTGCTGTGGGATTGTTCGACAGCTGTGTGTGATTGTGAAAGTTTCGACATCATTTTTGCATGCATCACTTCTTAACTATCACTTAACTTATCTGTGCTCCACCCACAGATGTTTTTCTCTCTGTTGGACAAACTTTACAGAGTACTGAGAAACATCTCATTCAGCATAATTAGAAACAAATATAGACAGAAAGGTTGCACTCTTAGATCACACAGACAAACAGTAATGAGAAGCAGTAGCACACAACTACATTTTGTTGTGTGCTACTGTCACGGTTCTGGTCGGTGCCGGCTGGAGGGCGCCAGCGAACTCTGCACTGGCCTCATAGGCCTCTTAGGTGTGGCCTCATCTAGCTGGCATTAGTTTAATTGGTTTCTGCCGTCTAGAATTAACATTAATAGCTAACTCTTTGTCATTGGTTCTGGGTGCTCCCTCCTGTTAGTGTTTAAGTTAGTCTTGTTTTCAGTTCAGGTTATGGGAGCATACTGATTTATAAGTTCAACTCAACCTTCCTTTAACCACTTACCTTTTCAACTGGCCCTCATGCCTCCTTTTTGTTCCTTTGTTTTACTTAAATAAAACCACAATCCATGGATGTCTGCATTTGTGCCTCATACCTGTCTCCCAGACGTGACTCCCACATGACAGCTACTATTTCTCATTAGGCTGAATGGAAATTTTACTGGCATTCTATAAAGTTTGCTCTACTGTTGCTATAATGCAGTGTGAACTGAGAATGGACAAAACTTGAAAACTTTCAGAGCACTGTGGTGGATTGCTTGGATTACATGTGTCAGATTTTGATCTTTGAAAGCCAAAGCAAAGTGATGAATAATGTTCTTATTAAATATTCCTGATTCAATCATCTGCTAATTAGTAAATCCTTTGTAAGGTGAATAACTGAATTGCATAACTGAATTGAAATAAACTTGACTTGATAATTAAGAAGCAATGTTTTATTGCAATGGATATTGTTTCTCCAGAATGTTCTACCTTCCGTTTGATTTTTCAAGCCTTTTAATGGCTGGTTCATTACCTTTCTGATCGTCCTTTTCCATTTTTCCCTTCAACTGCATAACTTTCTTTTCCAGTAAACTTTCATAGCTGCAACAAATAAGTGCCAGTTATTACATTAAAGTGATGACATTTAAATCATTCTTTACGTGTTGACTAATGTAAAAAAATCAGCTATCTACAACACATTTTCGAGTCTTTTACTAGCAAAGATTTGACCATGTTGATTTATTTAAGTTCTCTAACAGCAAAATGTTTGAGCTTTTTAAATATACTGATGATCAGAATGTTTTCCTGTTCAAAAATTCACAGTTTAACACTGCCTTGTTTTTTTTCTGTAATTTTTGTAATTTTCATCAATGTGCCACATAATGAAAATAAACGGTGCAGCCGAGCCCCACTGCAAAAACATAACATGACAGACTGATGTAAAATAAAGCAAACAAAATCAATGCTTTGTCATCTCTGTACACAGTTTTCTTTTCAGGCAAACTTCAACTGCACAAGTTTCCTCAAAGCCACCTCCAAGTGAATAAAAATGCGCACAAAATCCCATTCCAGTCACAGAGGGGATCAATTGTAGCTCAGCAAACCACTTCTCTTGTGGCCTTACATTATGTGGGGACTAAGGTTTTGGGTGATGAGATCAGTCCTGTGGCAGAATTCTTGAAAACGGAACACTTTCTGTATGTTTCTTTTCATGTTTTATTAGTTTTTTAATAGAAAAGAGTACACCAAGCCTCAATAATAAGGTTCTCCAACGTTTTCAGTGCTTGTCATGGCAACAAATCAACCTCCAAAAATCACAAACCCTAGAATTTATAAGCTCTTTAGAAACAAAAATCCAGTCCTGTAAGCATGGGTGTGTCCATATTATAAGCCCCACACATTTTACTGCGATAAGACACACCCAGATGTCTGAGTTTGATCACAGACAAAGATAACAGAGGGCCGTATCTGCCACACAGATTTATGTTTTCATAACCTGTCTCACACACCCTTTTAATCCTGTATTAACCAGTTTTACTAGCACTGGCCAGCCCTTATAAAAAAGACGAGGTTTTAACGAGCCTGCTGTGCTCAGTAAGGCAGTTCTTAGCTCTGTGGAGGTATACATAATCATTGCTTTAATGAACTTTAAACGATGATGATGGTCATGATTAGTCCCATTCTCCTTCCTCTTACTGAGGACAGACTGAAGCATCCCGAAGTGACCATCGAATGTTCAAAGCATAAATGTTCATCACGGGGGTGAAATTTTGAATTGTTCTCATACATGCATCTGCACACATATGAACCACTTGGGTATTGTAACGCATACTTCCATGCTCAAATAGGGGTTGACATGGCAAAAAATAATATTACAATACTTCAAGACACAGTATGGTAAGACACCTGCGAAGAGATGTTTTGTTGATTTTATAAGAATGTGAGCGTACACTCTCCATAATTAAGTAAATGGATACCTAATTATGCCATTTTTCTGCTAACTTTAGTGCACAATTTCTATTTTTTTATTTAACCTATTAGAAAAAAATTAAACTATGCATAAAATGTGATCTAATGTTTGCACAGTTTTATGTTTTAGTTTTCCCAGTATGTTAAATTCAATAAAAAATACAAAAAACAAAAAACAGTAATTGTGCCTTTCTGTGTTTTCTGTAGAGGATGTATTTTCAGTATAGAAAATCTTTTGACCTAGGGTGCCCAAACTGTACCATTATTTTCATTTTTTTAATGTTTATTTTGAACAGACTGGGTCTACCATGTGCCTCAGCTCTCCTTGGGTGGGAGGGACAGCTCTTCCACCCATTACTCAGTGTGACTCTAACCAGCATGGGCATCTGTTAACTGATGTAACAGAATAATCAATGAGTGTCATCCTCCCAGCATGCTGATCTGTCCAATGACATTGCATTAGTGGCAGTCTGAAAATATGCAGTTGTGTTTTGTATGACTTGAAAGAAGTAAATGCTAGCCCACCCAGTCCTGGTGCCTGGTGCAGTCCTTCACCCACCCAGTCCTAGTGCTATCGAGTGACTGGTGGAGTGGAATGGAAATGGACACAACTAAATTGGGGAGAAAATTGGGGGGAATGGAGCTGGCCAGCATTCTTTAAGTACAGATGAATTCCCATAACAGCATGCTGTCACTGTAATATGTCAGAATAACAATACATATCATCGTATTGCCAACAAGCAACATACTTTCTACATACGTCACTATAAATCACAATTTGTACAAGAACCTCAAATGGTAGAATCCATTCTGAGGGATGGAAATGTACAAAAATAATTCTCAGAGCCTGTCTCACTATCTGTTTCTAAAACTCTACAGGGCATTCCATTTTTGGTGCATAAATCAAGCCTATCCAATTTCACATGCTTAGATATGCAATCATCAGATCAAATTGGCAGAAATAAAGCACAAATGAAAATTGCATATCATTATGCAGAGCTCCCACTGTAGCAAAAGCACAAAGAGCGCTTCACAAGCTGCAGCCGCCTATTTACATGGTTTACCTGGTTCATATGCAGATACAACTTGGCATGCATCTGTGGCACAATGAAAGCACTTTCGTCCTTTTCGTTTCATGGAAGACAAACCAGTCATGACAATAAGCAATTATCAGGGGAAGAAAAAAGTATTGTGTGCATAAATATTCAAGTTTGTTACCTTTTGAAAATAGCAGTTAAGTTCCAAACACAAAAAACTACACACAACTACAGTATTACAAACCATGTGCTGCTTAGGCTGATGCCATTTATTTACAGATAATCCAACCTTACATTACATTTATCGCTCCAAACTACACTGCCTAAACTGTTCATTTTTAACACCCGAAACAATAGTAGATTTACAGACAAAATAATCTGGTAAATACAATAATTAGCAATAATTTGTACTGGAATATGTGACATATGCACAATGTTGGGTAGTTATCGTAATGAAATCTTTTACAAATTAGAAGTAGCTTCTCTCAAACTATAATGTGATTCCTGATTACTTCTTAAAGTAATTAGTATTCATTACTTCTGTTACTCTGTAAGACCTAAACACATCTCTAATGACTCAGAAGCACAATAATCCTTTCAGCAGTTGTCAGGCCTGGCAGGCCTGGGTATGATTACGACTGGCGGCGACTAGAGGCCGTCCTTTGCTGTGTTTTGTTTTGTGTGGGATTTTGGGACTTTTATTGTGAATGCCTGAGCACACGGCCTTGTGTGTTTCACCTGACTGCATGCTCAGAACAAATGAGTTTTGAGTTTCGATTGATTTCTTGAGTTTAGGTATTTTGTGTTTAATTTCGTTGAGGACCGACCTGGGTTGTCGGTCCACCATCACCCTGGCATTTTGTGTTCCTTCTTTCTCCTTTGGGTGTTATAGAAAGCCTGTATCTTGTTTCAGGTTCTCGAGCCTGTTTTTGTTTTGCGTTTGAATAAAGGGTTATTGGAAATGGAAGTCTGCCTACGCGCCTGCCCTCATTGGGGAGATAGAGGGAACCGTGATAGATGGGCTGACCTACCAACTGCAGGCACCGCAGATGTGGTGGGGGGGTGCGAGAAGCTCACCCCAGAGGAAGAAAGGAGGCTCATGGGAGAATTTGCAATGCAGATTGCTTGGGTTCGAGGTACCTCCACCAGTGAGGAGGAAGTGGGTGCGGAAGCCCATCTAGAGCACCTCAGCGAAGGCGCCAGACGCGGGTGCTCTTCAGTTCCTCCCACTGGCGTCTTGCTAAGACCCTCGACCCGCGAGGAGGAAGCGGGCACAGAAGCCCCCTTGAGAACCCCGGCGAAGGCGCCGGACGTGGATGCTCTTTCAGTCCTCCCGCTGGCTCCAAGGACCGTAGAGCGAGAGGTCCCTTCATGGGATGGTCATGGATGTGGCCATCACATGGATATACAGCAGTTTGGAATGAAACCCTCATTAAGTAACAGTCAGCAGGAAAAGTTCATAAGCTCATATTAAGTTCATATTAAAATAATGTAAAGCTTACAGAACTGTTTCTGAATGAAAGTCTAGACTGTTTAGGTGCATAATCATTTTTTAGCATGGGTATCTATATCCACCAGTTTCATAGCAGTAAGATTAGAATATATTGTTCTTATTGGCTTATAAATTTTACTGCTATGTAAAAGTTTCCAATGTGTTGTGCTGCACTGGTCACATTCACAATCAAAGCTGTTCCTTCAGCTGTGACAGGTAGCACCATTGCGCACAAATTTCATACAAGAACAAGAACATTTATAATTATGGTTAATATTTTAGAGACAAATTGTCAGTTGCGGTAAGGTGTTTACAACTGTAATGCATTTTTTTGTACTATGATAACACAAACATTTTCTATGCATCTATACACTCGTTACAGCTACCACCGGAAGGCAAAGGACAAAGTAAAATTCAAATTGCAAATTATTGGAAAATATTTACATTTAGTTAAGAATTTACTCATTATTTGAGTGCTATTTGGTCATTTGTTATTTGGTTATTGAGTGTTCTTCCCTTCTTCAAGTTTGTTTACAGTGGGTTGCTCATTCGTGGATGGAAAAAAAAAGGAACAAAAATAAACAGCACAGATGCACAATTAACTTCAGTAAATATTCTTGATCTTAACTTGATTATTAGGCTAAATTCTAGGTGTCTTCATCTGATATGCTGTTAACATGTCCCCTTGAATATTCGGAGACTGAAGAAATCAGATAGTGGTCCTATTACTATTATGCAAACACACTAAGGTTAGAGGGTGGGAACAAAAAGCAGAGAGAAAGAAACCTTGACATGGCGCAGTCTCAAGTCCAACTGCATTCTGCAGTTGACAGCTTGCCTGAAATTTCGGTTTGATCTGCAGAGCTTTCAGAGAAGTCGACAGAAGCTGACGGCTGAGTTATCAGAGGTGCCTGAGGTCCCCCGCAGAGGAAAGAGATTTCCTCTGACACCCAGCTTAACGGAGGAAAAGGAAAATACAGACATAGCCTCTGCAGCCCTCAAAATGGCAGCCCCTGCCTCCCTTTATTGGTGCTAAATTAATCTACCCACATCCCTTACCATCAGAGAGGCTTTCCCACTGGGCATCTGCAAGCTCAAATATATAACTAAACTTTTTGCTGTAGTTGTTTGTTTTTATTTCAATTAACATGTTTTTCAGTGACTATCATTACTATTAGAGCTAGGATGGATTTGGATCATAATAGTCCAAATTTGGTCAAGAACTGGGGGGGGCAATAATTACTTTAGTTCATGTCTATTCAGTTCTCTGTGGGAATTTATAGGTATTCCATATGTTATATTTAAAGCTGTAACTAGCATTAGAATGGTGTGGTATCTTCAAAAACCTCCTGAAGACTCAACTGTTCAGAGAGCATCTAATCTTCTAATGCTTGCACTACTCCTAAGATTTGAAGATTTATAATAAAGATTTAGCAGTTAGCACTCTCCTCTGTTTCACACACTGTCCTGAAACTTGAGTGTTTCCTCATATTGTAAGTCGCTTTAGAAAAAAATGGTCTGCCAGATGACTGCAATATAATGTAATGTAATGTAATGTGGTAGCCCTGGCATAGAGCTACCACCACTATTTTACATTCTACAATCATAATCAATTATGTGCATCAAGAAAGGGCCGGGAGTTATATTTTCTTTCCACTTCAAATTGATTGCACCCATTCTTAATCAAAACATGACTGGTTGATTGGTTGTTTTGTTTGTGATTAATTAGGCCTTTTGTTCAGATATTAAAATGTCCCTTTGGTCAAAAGTTTCTAGAATTTAAAGAATTTAAGCCTTTTGTTGTGTTTATCAAACAAAACTTCATAATGCAATATTTCTTCTTGTTGATATAGGGGAAATAAGTGTGGTTTAAATACAGGAGCATTAATATTATATTTTTAAAAATGAATGTGAACAAAAAAATTACATACCATTACATATATTTCAAAGATATCACTCAGCCTTCAGAAAGGCTTTCATCAGCAATGAGGTGGTGCAGGTTTCTACAAATTGAATGCATGGTTTAGGCAATTCAGTGCAATACTGAAACACCTTCAGCTTTTGAATCATGCTTATCACTGTGTGCAAATCTAGACTCATACATTATCAGCTTTCATTAATCCAATTTCAACTCTTTCATTATTCATTTACAAGCAGGCTTTCATGCTTGTTTTTTCATATGTGTGTGTAAGATCAGTATTACCTCTTAATTTTTTTTTTCCACTTAATTTTTTTTCCCCATTTTTTTCACCCGTGTTTGGAGACCCGGCACGTGGCTCCCCAGCGAGCTGAGGAGAAAGAGACGGGAGTGTCATGCTGGGAGAGAGCGTCGTAGACTGAGGAAGAGACGTTACAGACCATCTATCCCTTCTGTAATCATGGGAAACGTGAGATCTCTCCCTTACAAGATGGACGAGCTAACGGAGCTAACCCGGTCACAGAGGGAGTTCCGGCAGTGTAGCCTCATAATGCTAACGGAGTCCTGGCTAACACCGCTAACTCTGGACATGAGCGTGGCGCTGCCCAGATTCCAGCTGCTGCGGGTGGACAGGACGAGGGAGAGTGGTAAGAGGAAAGGAGGGGGCTGGCAGTGTTTGTGAACGACAGATGGTGTAACCCTGGGCACTGATGGTGTAACTCTGGGCACTGATGGTGTAACCCTGGGCACTGATGGTGTAATCCCTGGGCACTGATGGTGTAATCCCTGGGCACTGATGGTATAACCCTGGGCACTGATGGTGTAATCCCTGGGCTCGCATGTTATCGCGATAACGATCTATGTCGCACCCTTGGCCAAAGCGGAGGCAGCCTGTGACTCTCTTCACTCTGTAGTCAGCAGACTGCAAACGCAATTTCCAAGAGCCCTTTTTCTAATATCTGGTGACCTCAATCATGTGTCCCTGGACTCTACACTGCCCTCATTCACCCAGTATGTGACATGCCCCACCAGAGACAAGAAAACATTGGACCTACTATATGCCAACACTAAAGAGGCATACAGTTCATCACCTCTCCCACCCCTGGGGACATCTGATCACAACCTGGTGCACCTTGATCCTGTGTACGAGCCCCTAGTGTGCAGGGAGCCAACAGTCACACGCACAGTACAGAGATGGTCAGAGGAGAGCGAGGAGGCCCTACAGGACTGTTTTGAGTCGACTGTGTGGGATGTGCTTTGTGATGACCATGGGGAGGACATAGACAGCCTTGTCACACACGTTACGGACTACATTACCTTCTGTGTGGAGAACACTGTACCCACCAGGACTGTGCGGTGCTTCTCCAACAACAAACCTTGCATTTCACCAGAAATAAAAGCCATCCTCAAGCAGAAGAGGAGGGCCTTCAAATCAGGAGACAAGGAGGAGCTGAAAAGGGTGCAAAGAGAGCTGAAAGGA
>JBBJLS010104286.1:0-19794 GCA_037577275.1 Bryconaethiops microstoma
ACACATACACACACACACACACACACACACACACACACACACACACACACACACACACACACACACACACACACAATAAAGCAGGCAGCTGTTTCAGGTATATAATAAATTCAGACCACACATATAATAAATTTAGTGGAATTCAGCCCCTATAGAGTTCAATCAGCATTAACTATTTTCTTGCTCAGGCAAGCACTGAAAGTTCACTTCCCCAAAGTGTTCATACTATGAATAAGTACACAAATCTCTTCAATAAAATAATTACATATTTTTGAACAGAGGTAAAGTTTAAAACCTCACCAATGAGCGTGCTGGTGTGTCTGAAAGCTCGCACTTGTGAATCCGCCAGACCGGTGAGGAATGCGACCAGTGATGAAAACAGATACTCGTCATACAGCAGGCTGTTCTGGCAGCGCTGCACTAGCTTGGACACAAACTCACGCAGCCCCTCCTGGAACCGCCGACCCTCAGATCCACTCGCCACCACAGGGTAGCACCTTGAGTCCTGCCGGAGAGGAAACAGCACCCCTTATCACACCATGAAAAATGAAACCACCTGAGAACTTTGTAAAGAAGCACACCCTCACTGGGATATCGGCTTCTCTCCATGTCACAGATTCACCTCCTCACCCACATCCACCATAACCACTTTCAACCGTACTCACCTCATTAAACTCTTTTGTCAGGTGACTGATGATGTCAGCATTCTGCATATGGGTGAGCATCTCCTGAGTCACGAAACCTAATGGAACACATTTAAAGTTTAACAATCACATTTACATTAATAAACTGTACAGATATAAATTACTCTGTTGATATCAGTGATCAATCTAGACACTGACTCATTTTTACTTCACAGGTCACAGAAAACTGTCAACTGCCACAAACAATTCTCTTGGGTTTTCGTAAGGCTTGCTTGAAATGTTTTTTTTTTCTTTCAAAAGCCTTTTTTTTAAACAAACAGAATGGGAAAGAGATAGGATGCTGTAAACTTGACAAAATCCAACTTCTAGATCCTGAGCCAAACCAGACACTGGTTTTTGATGTGAACAAAGAAGAGTCTGCAAACCAGTTCCACTTTTTTAAAATGCAATTTCATCCTGAATGATTGTTGCTACCAATTCCAGTGTGTTATCCTAGGGTGTTTCCAAAATCACACATTTCATACTATAAACAGTTCAGTTAGTTACTACTAGGGGTTAGTTACTACTGACCACTGATGAGTGTATCCAGAATCACAGCATTAACTTAACAGTAGAACTGAGATGTCACACCACTCAACATGTGTAAACACTGGACACTACTCAAACACAGTGACCCTATTTAAGACCTGTATCTGGCTCATATCCTAATTGAATTTTATGTGCATGTTCACACATTGTACTCAGCTGCTTGGATTCCAGCTGTGAGATCCTTAAATATGATGTTTTTTTTTTGTTTGTTTTACTGTTCTTATAACATTTGTTAAAATAAAATATAAACCTTACATTCAAAAACATTTAAACTAATCAGTTTTTATTGTCCTGCACTCTCAATGCAAGCTTTTGTTACTAGGGGCACAACTGTTCAGGCATCTCGTACAACCCCACGACATTATTATCAACTGTCCATATTGCAGAATATACCCAACTCCAGTCTAGCACAGAAACTCAAACTTTAAGACTTACCTTTGCAGCCACAACACTGAACAACAAAGTTAAAGAGTTCACGAAGTCCCTCCTCACGGTCTAGCTTGTAGTCATCAAGCCATTCATCAACCACAGTCTGGAACAGACAGTCTAATTAGTCTTCAAAGTAAAACAGGTCTGCGTACCTTAACAACATTAACCTCATGAATCATGACCCCCAGCCTGAGAACCACTGGTTGAGACACTGGATTTGGCAATTGTTGCTATTTTATGCAGTGCCCCCTTCCGAATTTACACTGACTTAAAAAGCTGAGTTTATTGTATACATTCAATTTTTCATTTTAAAAGAATGCACCGATCAAACATGGCGGTTGTGGTATGCCGCTTTGACAGAAAACAATAGGTGTAAAAGCTGTGGGTTCACGTTTTACGTTCACAGTGGGAATGACGGTGGCAAAGACTTCGAATCAGTTTAACACGTTAAGGAGTGCAGACGTTTAGTGTTTCTCCTGATTCTGGATGAATTATGCTAACCTCTACAACAGGAGCAAGCAGGGCAAAACATTAAATAAATATAATAAAAAAGGACGAGTCATTAAAGTGAATGAACAATTAAACTGAACAATTGTTTTGAATATATTTGGCCATTTTAAAATCCCGTTTTATAACCTTAACCTTAGCTAAGCCCGGCTATGCTGGCAAAGCTATGCATTCCCGTGCTAAACGTAAGCACTATATTACAAGATTTTATAATGGCCAAATATAATCAAAACAATTGTTCAGCCTTTCCAGGGTTTGTCATTCGACACATTTTGAGAAAGCTGTCCCGTGATGTGTGCCATGGCAGTTTGGTAACAGATGCTGAATCGGCATCATATGATCAAAGCTAGCACTTGCTGTCAATAAAACGCAGTGGAGGTTTAATGATTCCTTCTGAGGGGACAGTCAAGGTGGTTAAAGCAGCGGAGCGTGTTTTCCAACAGTCAACATCAGGGCAAAGCAGACAGTGTATCTTTGATCAATCAGTTTGTTCAGGCCACAGTTTAGAATTGACAACCATCATTTTATGCACTTGTCTTTAGTTGTGTCGGTCTTCCACAGACTGAACAATAACTGGCAAACACATAGAAAAAGCTGTGTAAGACAGTTTTGTTCTGTATATATTTAATACCGAGTCACTATAGTGATAACACAGTAACCACATAGTGAGTGAAATGTTTCCAGAAATTATTTCTTAAGCCCATGTGTGCACAATAAAATGTCTGTACTTTTTGTCTTATTGTGTTTTCATCAGAAAACCACATCTACCTGTATTAGTTTACATGGTGCTTTTGCCACTCGCAGTATGGCCGACGCGCTGACGTATTGTGTCAACTGGGAACATCAGGAATGTGGCATCTACCCTATATATTTGGGAGCCAAAGGAGCCAGATCTTCTTAGTGATATGATCCAAATGATCCAACTCATCAAAAAGAGCAGAAGTTCCCATAACTAATCACGTGATAGTGTAGTAGGAACGGCAGGCTCGGGTTGAGCGTCTCTGTACATTATGTCACTTTTCTTGTACTTTTATTTTAATCTCCCTTGGTTGTGAGGCCCATTGGCGTCTGAAATGTAAAAATTAGTCGCAAAATAAATAAATCTAGTTGCACTGGCAGCCATTTTAGTCGCCATCTGGAGCCCTGTAGAACTGAACTAATTATTGGCGAACTCCCCCCCCAGAAATTCACAGAAACCGCAGATATACTCCGCATTTTTTTGTTGTTGCTTTTTTCGTGGCAATATATAGTTTTTTCATGCATTTTCGTGCTAAATTATTAAGAAAAACAATTTATTAATTATGTAACAAATATCGTAAATTCAGCTACATTTCCATATAAAATATAACTTTTTGGTACGGTCTAGAGTACACAAAGCAACCGCATACTGCCTGCTGCCCTCATGTTCTCCTGTTTTTCGTTTTGTTCTTCTTAAAGCCCTAAGATGCCACCCAAACACCCAGCACCTTCTAAGATTCCTGGCAATGAACCTAATGAACCTAAGCGCCAAAAGTGTAAGAGTGCGTGCATGCATGGTGTGAGTGTGGGTGTGTCCAATGAGCGAGTGAGAGAGGTGAGCGGGTTAGTGTTGGTTCAAGGTTTAGCGACGTGAGTTGTAGCCTGACAGCAACTCAACTGTCATAAGAAAAACTTTAATAAAAAAGGAGCTGCGGAGCTCAGTCGCTGTCCAGTGTCTGCTGCAATTGGCGGGTCTCTACAGTACGACTCCTGAAGTGCCTGAAGAAGAGGCACTGCCCTATGAACTGTAAATCCTCATCGAATATCATTTATTGGTGATTACCCATACATTTACTGTATTTTTATTACTGAAAATTTAATTATTACTGTATTTACCCTGCTTATACCAAAGAAAACATGCTTACATTAATTAACTGCGGGAGACAGCAGTGTACACTGTACATGTGCTGTATACAAGTGTTTTGGGGGTATATTTAGGCTTTACAGTATAAAAATGGGCATTTTAGGCATTTTTTGTACCACATCACAGATTCACAGGTTATCACTATTCGCGTGTGTTCGTGGAACATAACCCGTGCAAATTTCGGGGATTTACCGCAGCACACCCAGCCAGATCAACAATGGGTTTTTTGTTTTTGTTTTTTTTAATACTAATTTCGCTTACTAATTTTGTAACACATATTAACGTAAATTTAGGTACATTTCCATATGAAAAAATAACGAAATATTTTTTTATACTGTCCAGAGAACGCAAAAGTCTTGCGATGGTGAACTCAGAGGCGGGAGGTTCGAAAGTAGCCAATCCAAGATCGCTATTCATTTCTCCTTGCTGCTGATTGGCTGCTGCCCTTTCACGCATCTGTGGCAACTGCAGTCCAGAATTTCCCCCGTAGAGCATCTCAGTGTTCTCGTGTTTTTCGTTTTGTTCTTCTTATAGCCCTGTATTTTTATTACTGTAAATTAAATTACTGTATTTACCCTGCTTATACCAAAGAAAATGAAAGCACATACCAAAGAAAACGGACGTGAATAAATTACAGTGCAGTCTATACAGGGGTAACATCGGTATTTTACATTCTAGCTCTGTGAGAGACAGTGTAAACTGTACAGTACAAACACGGAGGATGGTATTTTGTCTCATTGTGTACTTAATGCATATGGCTGAGATAACAAAAAAAACTCAGACTTAATGTAGGACTGAAGTTGCCTACAAGTCTTTCTGTCTCACCACTATTGCAGTGCGGCCAGACCTCACAGCCTCATAAAAGTGACCTGCAGTAAACTGGCTCGTCTCGCTTTCCCTCCTCTTCCCTCTTTCTTTGTTTCTTGTTTCTATTCCTGGTGTGAGCAGGACTCTAGGTGTGCCAGGTTGGGAAGTAGCAGAGCTGCTTACTGAAGGAGTCTTTGATCTTTGACGAAGCCTTTTGGGAGACTGGCGGGGGTCAAATGAGGGGGTCAAAATGAGAGGAGGAAATGTTCCGTTACATCAGTACAAATATTAGTCTGATAGAGAAAAAGGAGCATACCGTTCTTTCCAATGCTGTTTCCTGTTTTCTCTTTGTGACTCTCAGGTCGAGTTTGAAGTCAGCGTCCAAGACATCATCCAGTTCCTCAGGACTACTACTGCCACAACACACACACACACACACACACACACACACACAAAACAACTGTAGTCTATTAAGCTATGGAACTGTGGTTGTGCAAGAAGGCAGTTAGAAAGTGCTTTGCCAGTGGTTGCCCCAATGGCCGACAAACGCAAAGCTGTGAACCCCTATGCTTTTCTATAATAAAATTGTAAATACATTTTTTACACCCATAGCTACACCTTTGACCATGTTCAAGGATCACAAAACTATAAAAAAAAAAAAGCACAGAGAGGCTGTTCAAATCAATAACATGTGTACACTAATTACATAATGGTGCTTTATATTCATTTGCAGGAAAAATAATTTGGCTTGTTGTTTATCAGAATAACACACTGCAGACTCTTACATTACTGTGGTGGTTAAACATTCATTAGTTAAGGTGGCAACAGTCTACAAATGACGGCATCTGTAAACAGGATCTACTGTTACACCATCCGACAGACTACACGGTAAAGGACAAAGTACAGCGTGTGCAGGTTTTGTTCCACCTCACACACAAAAGAATGTCAAACATCTGCAATACCCAAACAAGATTTGCAGGTTATCAGTGTGATCCTGTTTACGGCTGGTGGTGGCACATCCTCAACATCATGTTCTTACCCTAAAGAGGGATGCTTTGCATCCTCCAGGACCTGAATTTGACTCCCTTGGGTCAAGGAACACTGTTAGATCTACAGAACAGTAAACACAGTAAACTAAACCAACGGAATCTTATTTACTCATTGATTTACCTGTCGAGGTCAGAATTTCCTTGGGCCATGCTTCTCCCTTAGCTTGTGTTCTGAAGACAAAATGGATAGAGGCATTAGACAAAAAGTCTACATATAAATAATTTCCCAGACAATGGGCTAATTAAATGAGCGTCAAAGTCAAGAACCTTAATGTAAAATGTTATTTGAAAGAACTAGTCCATTGTTTCCACTGTATCAATATGGTTTTGACCCGTGTTTTACTGAGCTTTTCTGTTTTGGGACACAAAGTAGGGGATTTATTTCTAAAAAGAAGGGCGAGGTGATCCACTAAGAGACGACGCTGTCGTAAAAATATGTGGGTTTTCTTTTTTTTTTTAAACCTGTGAATTCGAAACTGCAACCTGGCGGCATAAAAAACACTTTGAGGAGTGATCTGAGCCAAATGAAGAGCGAACTAAACACGGCCAGAAGTACAACTGCTGTACAATTAAATGTGGATAAGATAATCAGGATTAAAACCTAATTAAGATCTGCCACTGGGACGGTCTTAAACAATTTGTTTGCACAGGTAATAAAGCCAGTCAAATAGCTGAGTAAAAGTACCGATGAGCACAGCAATAAAATCTTAAAACATTGAATAAATTTGGCCCGCTGTTTGCACTTACTGCGCTATTTAAGGTGGAACGGGAAATAATGGCCAAGAGACGACTTCAGCATGAAACTGCTCACTAAATAACGGACTCTGTTCGTAAGAGCAAAACCCCGTCAGTTCAATATTTGCAATTATTGGAATTATTACATTAATATGATTAAATTATAAAACATCAGAAACTCCACAAACACCGTGTAGAGAAACGTTTTGGGTTTAGGAGACTGAAGAACTTGATACCAACATTGCTAGCAGTTGGCTCATTCAGTTTCTGCTGTATGCATTATATTAATATTGATTAATTAATTTTACCAACACCCTGCTGGATTATTTACCTCAGACAGATTCAGATACGTCGCGATTTCTGTTATTTTTACTTTTCAGCCCTGCTGTTCACAAATCTGCAAATCCTCTCTCCGCTCCTTCAGACTGACCGCCAAAAACATTTACTCTGCTGTTTCTGATTGGACGAGACACCAGGACGAGATTGGTTTATTGAGGTACCCAGTAGACAGTGATTGGACGGTTTGTATTTTTCCACCCAGCAACACAATCACTGAAGCCGGTTTCTGCCAATCAGAGAGCCACGGTCTGAACACAGTCAGGGCTCCCCTTAATTAAGTCGTTAATTAAGTCATAAATGTTGTAAATGTATCTATTTTTTAAAATAAAGATGTTAATTTTCTGGAGATCTCGTCAGTGAGACGACGTTCGCCTAGATGCTGGTGTGACTCGTGACTCATTCGACAGGATGCTCACGTATGTTGTACAACAGCACAAGCTGTGGTTGCTATGATTACACTGCCATATGAACAAACAATGGATAAATGAACAAACAAAGATAAAAGACAGTTTATAAAGTTGCGTTAGCAAAACAACAGCTTGGCAGAGCCAATGAGGGAACCCATCAGTCACCAGTCTGGTCACAGAGTAAAGATGTCCTGCTTTTGGTCCTTTCCCTATAGAGCAGACCTGGGCATTTTACGGCCTGCGGGCCACATACGGCCCTTTGGGTATCCTTGTCTGGCACGCCATAAACACGAATGAATAATGTTGTCAAAAAATCCATTCTTAGATACTAATCGATACTAAAATTTAGTATAGAATTCGATATCAATTAGCACTGGTATCATTACTTAAATGCCAGTTTTGCATCTGCCGGTTCACGGAAATCGCCGGCAGACTACAACAATTTTCAACAGGAAGCGCAGCGGGCAGCCCCTCCCCAGGCTACCTGCAGGACCCAATGTTTACATGACAGCCCGTTCGGGATTTAAAAGTGCTTGTCGCTTTTTTCCTCAGTAGAGACCAGGGGGCGCTCTGGGGGAGATCTGGGTAGCTTTGTGGCTTTGGAGGCCCGAGGCTCTCCACTGGTTCTCTACTGAGGAAAAAAAGTGGCATGCACCTTTAAAAACAGCTGTCCCAGAGCATTTTGCCCCGTAGCTCGGTTGGGAAACAATCTAGCGCCATGAAATTTTACAGGGACCCTAAGCTCCCCAAGACCTATCGAACGAGACAATTAATATTGAGCAGAATTAAGTTCAAGTTATCGTTGGTTCGGCCCTCCAACACAGGTCAGATTTTTCATGTGGCCCCCTGTAGGAATTAATTGCCCAGCGCTGCTATAGAGTGACAGCTCAGGGAGGGACACCATCCTGCCTTTTGTCCTCGTCCTATATTCTGTCAGCTAAGGAATGGAAACCATGCTGCTTTTTGATATAAATATCTTTACTTCCTGTTTGAAACAGGTTTTGGAAACATTCAGGAGTTTCTTTTTTTTTTTTTTTGAGAAGGCTTTCCCACTCTCTTTAAAAAGACCTTCACTCAGTTCTGCTACTTCTTCTGGAGGCCCCTCACACACATACGCATACAAGCAAACAGTGAATTCCACATCTCAATCAATGTGGTCAATGTTCCTTCAAACACATTCAAGATGAACGCAATCAGTGTTCATTTTTATTGAGCAATTTTTATTTTCAATAATGAGATAAAAATTCAAAGAAAAACAAGTGAATAGTACCACCACCTCACATCCTCCAGCAGCAGCTCTTTTAAACCAACTAATTAAGATGAAAGAGATACTTTACTGGGCAGAACAGTGTGTGTGTGTGTGTGTGTGTGTGTGTATGTGTGCACGTGTGTGTGTGATGCGGAACAGACGAAACATACAGAGATAACATGAAGGGACCAACACTTTGTCCATAAAGTGACCAAACTTTAAATATGTTTCACACTAGGTTTGATCATTCTACTTATGAGTCAGCATCGCCATCAGGGCCAAAATAGGACCACTGTCCCATCTGAAGTGAAAGGGTTGTACAAACCTCAGGATTTGGAGTGTATGGAGAAAGGAGTGAATAGAGTGTAGGGAATGAAGAGTGAATGAGGTGTAAGGAGTGAGGAGTGAATGAGGTATAGTGAGTGAGGACAGAATGGAGTGTATGAAGTGTATTGAGTGAATAGTGAATCAAGTGAATTAGGTTTATAGAGTGTAGGGAGTGAATAGTGAATGGAATATTTACAGCTTGAGGAGTGTATGGACTGAGTAGTGAATGCCGTGCATGGAGTGTGGAGTGAATGGGGTATGTGGAATGGTGTGTGGAGTGAATGGTTTGTAAGTTGTGTGGACAGAGTGTGTGGAGTGTGGAATGTATGGAGTGCAAGAAGTAAGGAGTGTGTTGAATGAATGGAGTATTTTTTGTGGAGTGGATAGTGGATGGAATAAGGAGTATATGCAGTATGGAGTGAGGGGTGTATGGTGTGAGGAGTAAATGCGATGAGGAGTGTTATGGAGTAGACAGGATGTATGGAGTTAGAAGTGTGTGGAATGAATGGATTTTATGGAGTGATGAATATGTGAAGTGAGAAGTGAATGGAGTGGAAGTTGTGAGGAAAAAACCAAGTAAGGGATGTGTTGAGTGTGGAATTTATATAGTAAGGAGTGTATAGAGTTTGTGGAATGGACAGTGAATGGAGTAAGGAGTGTATGGAGAACGGAGTGAGGAGTGTCTGATAGAAACAGGGTATGTGGAGTGTATGCAGTTAGGAGTGTGTGGAATGATTGGAATTTATGGAGTGATGAGTGTGTGGAGTGAGGAATGAATGAATGAAGAAGCAAATGGAGAGAGGAGTGTATGGTGTTAGGAGTAAAAGGAGTTAGGAATGTAAGGAGTGTATGGAGTAAAAAGTGAATGGAGTGAATCAAATGTAAGGTTTGATGAAAGTACAGAGTGAGAAGTGTGTGGACTGTGGAGTGTATGAAGTGAGGAGTGAAGGGAATGAATGGGGTGTATATAGTGTATGGAATATGGAGTGGGTGGGGTGTGTGGAGTGAATGGAGTAAGGATTGAATGATGACTAGGGAATGAGGAGTGAATTGGGTGTATGGAGTATAGAGTGTATGCAGTAAGGAATGAATGGAGTGAATGGGGTGTATGAAATGTACGGAGTGAGTAGTGAAGCAAGTGAATGAAGTGTATAGTGTCAGGAGTGAGGACAGAATAGAAAGTATGGCGTGAATGTGAAAGAAATGTATGAAGTGCAGAGTGTGGAGTGAATAGAATGTGGAGTGAGGCATGTCTGGAGTGAATAGGGTGTCTGGAATGTCTGGAGTTAGGTGTGTGTGGAATGAATGAGATTTATGAAATGGAGTGTGTGGAATGAGAAGTGTGTGGAGTGAGGAGTAATTGGTTTAGGAGTGAATAAAATGTGTGGTGTCTATAGAGAAAGGAGTGTGTGGAGTGAATGGAGTGAGAAGTGAATGAAGTAAGGAAGAGTACAGAGGGATAAGTGTGTGGAGAGAGGAATGTGTGAAGTGTATGGAGTGAGGAAAGAATGGAGTGAAGAATGAATTAAGAGTGTGGAGTGTATTGTGTGAGGAGTGCATGGAGTGAGGAGTGTGGAGTGAAGATAGAATGGAGTGAAGAGTGAACTGAGTTTGTGGAATATATGGAGGGAGGGCTGTATGGAGTGAATGTAGTGAGGAGCAGGGTCGGACTGATCATCGTAGCAGGCATTTTCCCAGTGGGCCGGCGTGCTATTTGGGCCGACAGCGTTTATTAATGTATTTTTTATTTATTGGTCTGACCGGCCCATAAGACTTGTAGATTGGCGGCCCAACTGGCACTGGCTTGCTCAGTCAACTTTTTAAACACCACCACCACCACTTTCGCTTTGGTCCCTGTGCCTGTGTTATGCATTCGCCAAAGAAAGTCAGCACAGGAGTTTATTTCCAGACCACCCGCCCATGAAACACTCATCTGCGGCCAATCGGTCCTATTCCTTCCTGAGATGGGGCTGGCCCAATCATAACTTTAATACCTCCCCTTTTTGCTCTGTGCCAATGTCAGTGGACGGAATGGAGAGAAAATGTAAAGGGGTGCAGAGAAACTGCAAGAGAAAAAAATTACACTTAAGGCAGACGCTGCCAAATGTGCCAAAATTACTTGGGGTGTCAAATTAATGCAATGCTCTCTCTTTTTCTTTCCCAAATATTCATTAAAAGATTCAGTTACATCATTTTTGACTGGGTAAGTTCACAATTTATTGAATACTACTTTGTTAAATACTACTTTTACTACCTTGTTGGCACGCACATTCATGGGAGCGCAAAGATGTAATTGTATGTGGTGGGCCGTTCTACCCCAAAATGCCAGGGTCCTTTTTTTGTCCCAGTCCGCCCCTGCTGAGAAGTGAATGGAATGTATGGCGTGATGAGTGTGTGGTATGTGTTTATCGCATAACACTCTCCTACACAAAGAAATGTTTTGGGTTTCAAACCAAACTAAAACTGAGTGAAGAAATGTGAGACATGCAGCAGAACAACGGGACAATATCTGCTGTGTGCCTGATGAAACCCCCCCCCAGCCCCAAAAACCTTCCCCCATTATTCTGTGTCCCCCGGGAGTTCTTCCTCCTGCTAGAGGGGATCTGATCATCTGTCCTCAAACAAAGAGCTGCAGCCTCAGCAGAGCAGCATCGTTTCTGCAGAATTTCTCATTTAAACCTGCACAGCTTTTCTTCCAGCTCTCCATCCGTCTCTTCCAGCGTTCACAGTCTTCAGCTGACCCCCTTCATCCCAGACCCCGCGCTGGAGATGGTCCTGCAGGTGTGCTTCGCGGCGGGTCTCGGTGCTCTGCTGTGTGTGGCGGCGGTGTGCAGTTCCGCTACTGCGGCACGAAGCTGCGCCGAGTCCCGCCGAGAGTACGAAGAGCGCGGCTACAGCGCGTCCAGCAGCCCGCTGTCCCCCATCAGCGGTGAGTGAAGCTCTCGGGGCAGCTTTAGCGTTAGCGTTAGTCTGATTCTCCGGTCCAACTTAAATTGGGCATTACTTAAATTGAGGCGCCTCGGGGAGCAGAATTTAAAGTGGAACGGGACGTTCAGATCTGAAGCCGACTGGTAAGGTTGAACGGATGTGGTCCGGTTGGGGGGCGGGTGTGGTGCCGAATGAACAGCTGGGCCTTAAATGCATTTTTAGAGTCTAGCAAGAGGGTCTCAACAAAGAACCTCACTCAATCAACTGCTCAATCTGTGTGTCTACCTGTCTGTCTGCTTCTATGCGTCCGTCTGTCTGATTGTTCCTCTGTGCTTCACAGCAGTTTTCAGTTAAAACACACACTTTGATTTCAGGTGTGTATGTGTGTGTGTGTGTGTGTGTGTGAGGAGGGTGTCCCAGGGCAGCAGATGGTGGAGAGACGGATGATGAAAACCCTTTCATTAATGGGGGAAAGAACAAAAGGAGGACTTGAAAGGTGTGAATAGAATTTGGGATGGGCTGATCCCTGCATAATGGGGTGTGGGTGTGTGTGTGTGTGTGTGTGTATGTGTGTGTGTCTGTGTATGTGTGTGAGAAATGGAGAGACCGACAGAATCCCTGCTGTGAGTTTATGGTTTGTGCTCTGATTGCTGCTCTATATGCTTGGGAGTTTATGTTTCAGACCATTTTACATATTTAAAAATAACAGACTCAGCAAGTAAACAGTAACTGTGTATTAAACTATTACAGAACTCAAAATCCGAACACTTTATTGATCCCGGAGGAAATTGCTTATGACTGCACAGACATACAGAGACAAGAACAATATTAAAAATAAAGTCCAAATAAATCCAATAAAAATCTGTAGAAAAATCTCAATATGAAATACCCTATGGTATATACACAAATATAGGTATAAATGCTACACATAAATAACTTACAGTTAAGTGAATTACTAATGACACAAATGGTGAACAGGAGTATGTTATTGCACATAGTAGAGATCTGTAGTACATAAGTAATGTTGACATTTGTAGTGATATTTACATGGTAAGAATATTGCACATAATAAGACATTGCACAGAATGCTATTTTAGCACCCAATAAGAACATTGGACAATATTGAACATGGTATACTGTTGCACATCATGGCAAGATAATAAAGCTCACGGTGATACACATAATGATAGTGATTTCAACTTGGTAAGAAATTGCACAACAAAGTAGCATCAAGCTATTGAACATATTATTGTATAGATGTGTGACACAGGGATGAGTTGTAGAGTCTGATGGTGGTGGGAAGGATTTCCTGTGGCGTTCAGTGAGGCACTTTATTCGGTGAGTCTGTGGCTAAAGATACTTCTCAGCTCAGCCACCACACTGTGGAGTGGGTGATCAGTATTGTGCATGGTGGACTGAAGTTGTCTCTTGGTGCCTGCCACTTGCATGCTGCCACCCCTGCACATCACAGCTTTAAAAATGGCACTGGTCACTACAGACTCATAGAACATCTGCAACATGCTGTTGCAGACTTTAAAAGACTGGAGTATATGAATGATGTACTTCCTACTTCAACCCTTCTTGTATATGGCCAGAGACTTCTTTGACCATTCCAGCTTGTTGTCAGTGTGGTTACCAAGGTATCTGTAGTCCTGAACAATCTCCAGATACACCCCCCCTAGTGGACGGGGGAATGACAGGAGACTGATCTTTTCAGGTCCTGTTGATGCTGGGCTTGTTGATGCTGGGCTGCAGATGATTCAGCTCACACCAGTCCACAAAACTATTCACAGCCGTCATATATTCAGAGTCAACCCCATGCCTGTTACATTCGCCAATTGCCAAGTCATCTGACAGTTTCTGCAGATAGCAGCCCTCTGTGTTGTACTGGAAGTCAGATGTGTAGAGGGTGAAGAGGAATGGTGACAGAGACGTACATCCCTGTAGCTGCACGTACTGTGGCCTATCTGTCAGGTAGTAATCCACACAACTAAGGGAGCATGAACCTGCATAGCAGACAGCTTACTCCCCAGCTGGGCTGGATGAACGGTGATGGAGGCACTAGAGAAATCGAAGAGTGTGATCCTCAGAGATCCACGTCACTTGTCTAGGTGACTGTTGGCACTACTATTCCACAGATGGTACCATCACCACCACCATTCACCTGGCCCTTACCCATCTGGACAAAAAGGACACATGTGAGAATGCTGTTCATAGACTTCAGTTCAGCATTCAACACCATCATTCCTCAGCATCTGATTGAGAAGCTGAGACTGCTGGGCCTAAACACCTCTGTCTGCAACTGGATCTTGGACTTCATGACTGGAAGACCTCAGTCAGTCAGGATTGGGAGCAACATCTCCAGCACCACCACACTGAACACATGGGCTCCCAGGGTTTTTTTTTCCGGTGCTGACCCAGCAAGGCACACTTGAACCACATCATCAAGTTTGCTGATGACACAACTGTGGTGGGTTTAAGGTGGGTTTAATGAGCAAGAATGATGAGACAGCATGCAGAGAGGAGATGCGTTGTCTGACGAATTGGTGCAGAGCCAACAACCTGTCCCTGAATATGAATAAAACAAAAGAGATTGTCATTGATCTCAGGAGGGCATGTCGTTATCACTATCCGCTGAGCATCAGCAGCTCCTCGATGGAGATCAACACCAGATCTATCACCAAGAAAGCCCAGCAACATCTCTACTTCTTGCAGAGACTGAGGAGAGCGCACCTTCCACCCCCATTCCTCATTCTAACCTCATGTTCTACAGAGGGACCATATAGGGCATTCTCTGTAACTGTACTACAGCCTGGTATGGAAATTGTAACATTTTGAATCGCAAGACCCTACAGAGGATTGTGAGGACAGCTGAGAAGATCATCAGGGTCTCTATGGCGTCTGTCACAAACATTTATGTCACACGCTGCACACACAAAGCCACCAGTATTGTGGATGTCCCCGCCTCACCCCTCACTCACTTTCTTCTCCCTCCTCTCATCTGGCAAAAGGTTCTGTAGTATACGGACCTCCACTGCCAGAACAGGGAATAGTTTCTTATCTCAGGCCATCAGACTCCTCAACCAGAGCTTGTGTTGTACCATGGACCTGGGGGCACATTGTTTAATTTCAAATGTGTACTGTGTGTATATGGTCGAAATGACAAGAAAAACCTACTTGACTTGACATGGGAGTTGCAGTCATGATTGTCAGGAGGAGAGTGGGTGGAGGCTCTAGCACGTGAGATACTGGAAGAATGAGAAAGAGGTAGAGTTGCATTTTAGCTCGAGGATAAAGGCTAACCCTACCAGACCAGTGATAGTGTCCTGACCAGCTGCATCACTACCTGGTCCAGCAACTGCACCATGTCTAACCACAAGCGTCTGCAGAGGATAGTGAGGACAGCCGAGAACATTATTGGGGTGCCTCTGCTCTCACTAGAAGAGACATTCTGCACATGGACTATTCATAAGGCCTGCAGCATTGTATTCACAATCCTGCCATCAAAGAGGAGATACTGTAGCATCAGAGCCAGATCTGCCAGACTGCAGGACACTTTCTAACCCCAGGCTGTCAGGCTCCTCAACAACATGCTGCCCCCTGGGATCCCCCCTCACCCCCCCTGACCCCCCTCACCCCCTCTCCCTTACAAACTGTATACATTGACCATACACTCATGCACAGCCATTTCGAAAGTCACATGCAAGCCTCAAAAGCCAAACCTGCTATTTATACTAGATGATACTGCTATACTGTGTTTACTGGTTATAATGTCCATACTGTTCATACTGCTTGCACAATTCTTAGAATGCACAAAAAGAATCTGCACTGAAGCTGCCACTTATGGTTGGTCATACTGTTATAATGTGTACATTGTGTATACTTGTTAAATTGTTTATATACTGGTCATATTGTCTATATTGTTTGCACAACTCTTTAAGAACACACAAGCCTTTAAGAATGTATACTCAGGCTGCTATTTTCACTATTTTTATACTGTTATACTGTTTATACTGACTAGTCTTTGTTTTCAATGTCTTATGTCTGTTACAATATATGTACACTGTGGAACCTGAGCTTCGTCATTTTGTCTCTCTGTATACTTGCATATGGTTGAGATGACAATAAAGTTCACTTTGAGTTTGACTTTGACTAAACACATTGGCCCTCTCCACATCATCATCTGTCTCCTGGTTGATGGTCTTGAAGCCTGTACTTTTCTTCATGCCCTTCCACACATACCTGTTGTTGTTCAGTTGCAGCCCTTGTTCTAGCTTTCTCCTGTAGCTGTCCTTTCCCTCCTTTAACTTTACAGACAAGCAGCTCTGTGCCTTCTTGGCTGCCTCCATGTCACCTGACCTGATTCCTTCTTCTCATTGAGGAGGGCTTTGTTGTCTTTGGTTACCCTCGCCTTGTTGTTGGGGTAGCAGCGTATGGATTTCACTATTACAGTGTTATCAACACAGAAGTTGATGTACTCTGTAACACAGTCTGTGAGGTTATTAAAGTACTCTCCATGCACAGCCTCCCAGTCCATAGTGTTCAGATAGTCCTTTGAACACTACCTTACTGTACTGACAGTGGCTGGCTGCCTCTTCACCAGTGGTAGGTAGGTGGAAAAAGATACACAAAGTTGTGGTAGGATCTGTCAAGAGGTGGGATGACTGTGCAGCTGTATGATGCAGGAATGTCAACAACAATGGCGATAAAGTGTGAAAACTCTCTAGGCAGATAGTATGGACATTGCTCCACTGCTTAATCACGGTGTGACACGGGTGGCACCATCACTGGTGTCTCTGCAGAAAGTGTTTATGGATTTATGCTTGTTTAAATTTAGAAAATCAACAAAACACATTGCACAAGGCTGTGCAGATCACACTGACTCTAGGCTGAATGTGCAGGTCTAAACTGCTGTATGCTGAATGGAAGCAGCTAAACTGCTATAGGCTGAATGGGAGCAACTAATGGAAGTTGTGCTGTTTGAGCTCAACATAATATCTTTGCTCTGGGATTGGCTAAGGTTTAATATCTCTGCTCTGTGATTGGCTGAAGTGTAATCTCTGCTCTCTGATTGGTAGGGGAGCACTTGCGTCTTTGTCCCCAGGACTACACCTGCTGCTCGACCCTGATGGAGGAGACACTGGCGCAGCAGAGCGAGGCTGACTTCCTGTCTGCTGTTGAGGACAACAGTCAGTTCCTGCTCACAGGTTTCACTCAGAGGCACCACAAGTTTGATGGTGAGGAGGATAGTTCGTTTCTAACCCCAGTTCTAATCCTAAACTCAACCCTAACCTCAGCCCCAATCCCAAACTCAGTCCTAATCCCAACCCCAACCATAAACTCAAGACTAACCCCACCACAAACCTAAACTCAATTCTAATCCCAGTTCGAGCCCTAAACCATGATCCAAGCCCCAATCCTGATTTCAAGTCTATCACCATCCCCAAACCTAAACTCATGCTAATCCAAGACCCAAGACCCAATACAAAACTCAACACTAACCCCAGCCCTAATTCTAAACTCAATCTAAACCCCAGCCCTAATCCTGCTGTGTTCTGTGTGTGTGTGTGTATGTGTGTATGTGTGTGTGTGTGTGTGTGTGTGTGTGTGTGATCACAGAGTTTTTTCGGGAGCTGATTGATGTAGCGGAGAAGTCGATGAATCAGATGTTTACAAAGACGTACGGGCGTCTTTACGCACAAAACTCTCAGCTCTTCCAGCAGCTCTTCACTGAACTCAGACACTACTACTCAGGTAGGTGTGTGTTTAAAGGAATTATGTGGTGAAAACTTGTGGAGATAATTTAGAACTGTATGACTGAGCAGTAAAATTGAACTGAACTTCAGCACTACAGACAGCCATTTCAGGTGAAAAAGCAGGACTAATCTTGGAGCAGATTCCTCAGTTTTCGTGACATCACAGAATCTGACTCTAGATCAGTGCTCCTGCTCCTGGGGTGGTTTGTTAAAACAGACCCTTTGTATAAAAAAACACCACAGCGTTTGGCCACATGCTGAAGTTCAATTCATTTTTATAGCTCACAATAAGTCATACTGTGTCCTAAACTATGTCCACAAGTCTGATCCATCTTAATGAAGAGTTGGAAGCAGTTTGAGGGTCCAGAAGTTTTGGGGATGTGCTAATGGTAAAAGATTTGTGTCACTGATAAAATTGACAAAAAATTTTACCAAACTGTTTGCTTAATGAGGGCGTTCAGCAAAAGATTGAATTTTCTTAGTCCTATGCACCTACTTCACCGCACCCCACTCTATCCTGCCCCACCCACTCGTTTGGTGCTTGTTTGGTCTGGTGCTGTAACTACAAGGGTAATGTCACTAACATAGCCAACATGTAATAGAAGCTTATACTCCACCAGTTAGCATCAATCTAAGATACTTACTCTGACTTAGCGTTTTAATGAGTGTAATCTGCGTGTGTGCATGCGTGTGTGTAGGTGGAGGTGCGAGTCTTGCCGAAGTGCTGTCTGATTTCTGGGCGGGGCTTGTGGAGCGGGTGTTCTCTCTGGTGAACCCCCAGTACCAGTTTGGTCAGGATTACCTAGAGTGTGTGAGCAAGCATGCAGAGCAGCTGCAGCCCTTCGGAGACCTGCCCCGCAAACTACGCATACAGGTAACACAAGTGTGCGCACGTTCACACACACACACACACACACACACACACACACACACACACACACACACACACACACACACCTATACACCGGTGGAAGAATACGCAGTAACGCTGTGTATGAGTGGGGGAGTTTTCCTTTTCCTTTTTCTGTGGCTTAGCTGTGTTTACATGATTTTACAACTGCGTTAGGATAGTCAAGTGACTTAGGCTAGGGTGTATTTCAACCGGGTTTTATTTCGACATGAACACAATTTGGGTTACATCACTGTTGAAGGAACGGATCTGTGTCAAAACATCCTGTATATACAGTGGGGGAAATAAGTATTTGATCCCCTGCTGAATTTGAATTAGTTTGCTGACTTATGGAGCATTCCATTATTCATTTTTATGGAGAGAGACAGAATATCAACCAAAAATCAAGAAAAAAACATAAAACTGATAAATTGATCTGCATTTCATTGAGTGAAATTAGTTTTTGATACCTAAGCACAACATGACTCAGTACTGGGTGGAGAAACCCTTTTTGGCAAGCAGTAAGACGTTTCTTGTAGTCAGTCACCAGGTTTGCACACATCTCAGGAGGGATTTTGGCCCACTCTTCTTTACAGAAACTCTCTAAATCCTTTAGGTTTCCTGGCTGCTGCTTGGCAACCTTCAGCTTCTCCACAGATTTTCTATTGGATTGAGGTCTGGAGACTGGCCAGGCCACTCCAGAACCTTAATGTGCTTCTTCTTTAGCCACTCCTTTGCTACCTTAGCAGTATGTTTTGGGTCATTGTCATGCTGGAAGATCATCCACAACCCATTTTAAGTGTTCTGGTTGAGGGAAGGAGGATCTCGTCTGAGATTTTACGGTACATGGCCCCATCAATTGGCCCCTCAATGCGGGGAAGTCATTCTGTACCCATAGAAGAAAAACATCCCCAAGCATAATGTTTCCACCTCCATGCTTGACTGTGAGGTGTTCTTCGGGTCATACTCAGCATTTCTCTTCCTCCTAACACGGCGGGTCGAATCGATGTCAAAGACCTTGATTTTGGTCTCATCTGACCACAGCACATTCTCCTGATCCTTCTCTGAATCTTTTAGATGTTCACTGGCAAACTTAAGATTGGCTGTACGTGTGCCTTCTTGAGCAGGAGGACCTTTTGGACGCTGCAAGATTTCAGTCCGTTATGATGTAGTGAGTTACTAGTGGTGTTCTTAGTGACTGTGGTCCCAACTGCCTTCAGATCATTAACAAGCTCCTCCTGTGTAGTTCTGGGCTGAT